>ML426591.1:76267-103851 GCA_005239525.1 Nicotiana knightiana | reverse complement strand
GTGGTTGTGGGGGTGGGTTGGAGGGGATGGAGAATAGGGTGGGGAAGATTGAAAAGGAGTTTTGAAAAGTGTTTTCCCTTTTCTTGAAAGAAAATGTGTTCATAAAGAAAATATTTTTCAAAATATTTAAGTCAAACAAACATAGAAAATATTTTTCGAAAAATATTTTACCTCGTATCAAACACACCCTAGTCACCAAACAATTTTTTTTTTGGGTAACCGAAAACTTTTAACTTTCCTGGATATCATACGAAATGTCTCTTTTATTTCCTCCTAATGACCTTACGTGAAATTAAGAAAATTAGTTAATAAATAAACTCAATCGGGCGACCAAAACGCACATACATGGTTGGTTCGACTATAAAGCCAGTAAAGCAATCGCTTGGAGCCTCAACTTTTTAGGAGCCTTATTTTTTCTTTAAAGATGTATAGAATTATTATAAAAATATGTGTACATTTAGATTTTTAAAAATTGACGCGAAAGTACAATAACTTTAATGTGAGAATCATCGTAATAAACAGAAAATGGAATAATTTTTAATGAATTGTTTTCTTACATGGGTAGGATAGCTATTTTTTTTTTGGCCCATTTATATCCTAACAACTAATACCCACATTATTATTTATATATTTACCTTTTTCTCTTTTACTATTTTTATTATCAATATTGAAAAGTCTCTCAATCGTCAACTTACCGCGGCTTACAATTTGTCTTCTTCAAAATATCAAGCATACAACAAGCAACCATTATATTGAAATAATGCAACCCTTTTCGATATCATTATATTAATTTATCTTGCTCTTGTATAGGGTAAAATCGGTTCACATTAAATACTCGAATGACAGAGTGACACGTGGAAATAGGGACAGACGAAAGACGAAGCGAGTGGGAATCGAGACCGATGATAACGGTTTCGGTTGGCATCGGATAGACCCCGTAAGAAACATTATCGACGAGGGCAAACAAATATTATCCACTAGATGACATTCAATGACGAATATTCCTCAATATTAAGTATAAATCTGCTGCAGAGAAATTTGACATTCATAACCTGCCATTAGATATTCATCAATGGGCGCCCTTATTGTCATTTAAGAGGGACTTGATCCTAGAAAATTGTTCACTAGGTATAGCTATAAATAGTGACTTCAACGGCCATTGTATGACACGAAAATTTTGGCAAACTTATGCTACACATTACTCCAAGCTAAATAGTACTCAATTTTCTGTCTAACGTTATTCATATTGCTGCTTTCGGAAGCCTTGCTCCCTGAACCAAGTTGTCCGCTATTTTATCATGATTTCAACGTTAAGTCTTGTATTTTATTTAAGTTATTTATCATTTTGGGATAAAATTGATTCGCTTGTCTGTTAACCATGCTATAAATTCAATTGTGCAATTTTACGGGTAAATATCTTTATAGTTTCATACCCTTTGATTTTTTCTACTATATATGTTTCTTGTACTTTGATTATCTTATTTATTGTAACCATCCGACCGGTGATTTTGAGCATTTTCACTTTGCTCGGGTGTTTGCGGGCATGAGTAACTCCGTATGATGCATTATGACTTACGTGAATCGTCGGTTTTGGTTTACAGGTTATTCGGGATCGGTTTGGAAGAATGAATTTCATTGTTAAGGCTTTGCGTTGAAAGAGTTGTCCAAGATTGAATTTTTGGGAATTTGACCACGGAACGGAATTTAGATGGTTCTGTTAGGTTCGGATGGTGATTTTGGACTCAGGCGTATGCCCGAATTTGCATTTGGATGTTTCTAGAAGGTTTAGATGCAAATTGGCAAAAGTTGGAAATTTGAAAGTTTGGAAAGTTCATAAGTTTGACCGGAAGTTGACTTTGAGGATATCAGATTCAGATTGTGGTTCCGCGAATCGGACTAGCTTCGTCATGTCATTTTGGACTTGTGTGCAAATTTTGGGTCCATTCCGGGATGATTTGATATGTTTCGGCACGAGTTTTGAAAATTTGAAAGTTTAAGTTCATAAATTTCGATTAGAGGTGTGATTCGCCGTTTCGATATTTTTGTGTGTTTTGAGGCCTTGGGTGAGTTTGTGTGATGTTATGTAACTTGTGGGTATGGTTGGACGGGGTCCCGAGAGGCTCGGGAGCATTTCAGATCGATATCAGATCATTTTCTTCAATGTTGCAGCTGTTGTTTCTGATGTTCCTCACCTACGATTGGTATTGCACAGGTGTGATGGCCGCAGATACGAGCCTAGTGTCACAGATGCGAGATTTCACTGAGGGGTGGAGGTCCACAGATGCGGAGGTATTTGCGCAGAAGCGCGACCGCAGATGCGGTCAGGGCCATCGCATAAGTGGCTCTCGCAAATGCTAGTCCATCATCCGCAGAAGCGGAGGTCCCAGATGCAACATTTTAACCGCAAACGCGGAATAACTGGCAGAGTTATAAAATCGAGGGTTTTGGTTCTTTCTTCATATTTTGAGATGTGGGACTCGGATTGAGGCGATTTTTGAAGCAAATTTCATCACAAGGATTGGGTAAGTGTTCTCTATCCAGTTTTGATTACATTTCATGAATCTATCTTCATTTTTGGCAATTATTTGTTGAGTTTAAAGAGANTTGAGTTTTGAACATCGAATTGGAGTCGGAATTGAGTGAAACTAGTATGGTTGGACTCGTAATTGAATGGGTTGTCGGATTTTATGAGTTTTTTCGGGTTTTGAGGTACGGGTCCGGTTTGGGCGTTTTGGCCGATTTCGGGTTTTGTTTCAAAATTTGATCTTTTACGACCGAGATTGGTTCCTTTAGCATTGTTTGATGTATTTGAAGTGTTTTTGGTTAGTTTGGAGCCGTTCGGAGGTCGGAATGCACGGGATGGCATCTTTGGAGCATCGCTTGGCTTGCTCGGCATTGGTATTGGCTCGTTCGAGTTAAGTAACTCTTCTAAACTTAGTGCCGAGGGTATGAAAACCCGTATTTTGTGTTATGTGATTACTATTGAGGTGACGCACATGCTAGGTAACGGGCATGTGGGCGTGCATCCTGTGAATTGAGACACTGTGGTTCCCATGGCACTATATAGTGGCCCAATTATGTCGATATCTGTGTTTTCACCATTTGATAAAGTAATTGAGTTGTCAATCATGCTAGATATCATGTTTATACTTTAGGCCGATACTGTTGAGACCCATAGTGGTCGTTTCTTGTTGTCATTTCACAGACTTCATTGATATTTTGTACTCAATCATGTTCATGCATTCATATCATATCTCGGTCTCAGTTGTTATTTATTGATACATCATATTCTTGTTGTCGGGCTAGTTTCATGATATTATGAGCCCGTGAGTGAGACTAGAGAGATTGATGAGTGAGTGAGACCAGGGGCCTGGTTGTGAGGATATTGATACCATAACACTTAAGTTGTCCGTGAAGCACGTGAGTTATCCGTGCAGATCTAGGTATTGATATCATAGTATGTGAGTTGCCCGTGCGGACCAAGATATTGATATTATGGCACGTGAGTTATCCGTGCAGCACGTGAGTTGTCTGTGCGGATTATAGCGCTTGGGCTGTAGGATCCCCTCCGGAGTTTGAACACCCCCATTGAGCGCAGTCTACTATAAATATGTGTGGATTGGACTGCACGCCGCAACAGTTATTTTACAAAGCTGAGTGTCTGAGTGTGCTGAGCATTGAGCAGTGAGATTGAGTACTTTGAGAGTGTGAGTACATAATTCTTCTCTAAGATACATGGCATTTGCATGCACACATGACATACATGCATAGAGATGCATTTTTCCTCATGCTATATAGTATCACGTCATTCATGACTTATTTTATACACATTGATATGTGGGCTTAGAGAGGTATTCTATACTTGTTATTTGGAAAGAAAATGAAACATCTTATTTATTGTTGAAAAGATTTTGGGAAAAATCACAGTTTTCAAACATACATGTATTTCGACATTTTTGGCAAAAGATTTGAGTTCTCACTAAGATATTTGAAAAGCATGCCTATTTTTCTGGAACTGTGAACGAATTGAGTATTTTACTTATGAGATACCCCTTTTATTACTTGTATTATGCTATTATGAACTGTTGTAGAATACCGGTATCAGACCCGACCTTGTGATAGCTCGTCACTGCTTTCAACCTAAGGTTAGGTTTTTTACTTACTCAATACATGGGGTCGGTTGTACTGATACTACACTTCTGCAGATTGCGTGCAGATATTTGAGCTGCTGCTGTTACTGTGTTCGTTGGTTGCTGGATTTGAAGATGTACTTGCGTCCCTAATGAAGCTGCCTCTTTTGTTTGGGTAGCCTTAGATTATGAAACTCTGTTTATGTACTTTTCAAACAGACCATGTATTTATTTCATTTCAGTTTCTGTAAACTCTATTTTTAGAAGCTCGTGATTTGACCTACCAGTCCTTGAGAAATGTATAAAATTCAGTAAATTACTTTCATTTAATTGCCTTCTTAATATAATTGAAATTGGATAATTATTAGTTGGCTTACCTAGCGGGTTGGGTTAGGTTCCATCACGAATAGTGGATTTAGAGTCATGACAAGTTGGTATGAGAGCTCTAGGTTCATAGGTTCTACAAGTCATTAGCAAGTATCTAGTCGAGTCTTGCAGATCGGTATGATTACGTCCACACCTATCTTTGAGAAGCTACATGACATTAAGGATATACTTCCTATCTTTGATTCCTTATCGTGCGGCATTGATTCAGCTTGAAGCGTAACTCGTTGAATTCCTTCCACGCATTTGTGTGCGAACATGAGCGCTCGGTATCAGATGTGCATCAACGACCTTTGATTTCATGGTTGAGGTACGAGATGTGATTGCTGCGTGCTGATGACGGGCCAGTTTAGAGGACTTGAGGCTGGGTTTTTTCTGTAGCTTGAGTACAGAGATTTCGATTGTGTGAGCATGTGCTTTTGGGACTTATATGTCCATTGGTGTCTCTATTAGTGGGATTTTTGATTTGCTGACTATGTGGTGAATATGATTTGACTGCAAGATTGTGTTCGTATTGATCAAATGTGACGAGAAGGGTTCACTTGAGATGTAGCAATGACTAATGGGTGTTTGATTTCTATCATGATCTGGCGTATGGACTCGAGTTATGGGTGTGATGAAAGATTTCTCATGTTGTTTAGTTGTGGAGTGAAGTAGATCTTTATGTCATGTTATGAGTTCAGACTCAGGAATATTAAGTGATTGCGTAATATTTATGACTGTGGAAGGGCATAGAAAGGTGTCAGCGGGAGGCTAAGCAGGTGGGTTATCTCCTGCGGGGTATCCTGAGGTTGTGTGATCTCTATGTTGTTTGGTAGCGAGATCTCTTTTACCAGTGGATTATATGTGTTGCAATTTGAGTTTAGGTCGCTTATGAGAGTTGGCTTGACTGCGACAAGGATGAATGCGAGATTTGCAGATGATTTGAGGTATTAGATGAGGGTGTTATCTGAGCTTATGAAGGATTTAGTTGAATCTCACTACGGTACGGTGGCAGTAATAGAGTATGATCATTGTGATTTATTGTGTGTTTTGATATATGTCTTTGAGCCAAGTAGGGGACTCTGCTATTGATAATTTGATTGCACGATTATGTGTTGTATTTAATTCAGTTTGAGATATACTGGTGAAACAATTATGACTTGCAGCAGTGGAATTTGAGAATGAATCGAGTAAGGGAATTTCTGGATAGGGGTTGTATTACACTCCATGGGTATATGGGAATCATGGAATAATTGAGTGGTTAGTTGTGAAGGATGTAGTGTGCATGGAGTAAGAAATGGCTCGGTTGCTTAGGAGTGTGGGTTACTCCCTTGGGTGTTAGTGTGCTAATGGGGCATAAGTCGTTCGGTCCATTTGGTCGATTTAATCGAGATTTGAGAAGAGTGGATGACTCTCCAGAATGGTTCTAATGGTTTCAAGATTTAAATGTCGCGATGTGGAATTTTCAAGATTGGTATATGGCTAGAAACTGAGAGTTACATTAGAAGGTATCGAGACTTATGGTATTTTTACACCATTTGGGGATTATGCATTTAAATATCAAGAGGGTGAAGGAAACAATTTTAGGTTCACTTGAGGTCTCTTTAGAGTGGGTGTCTCGGTTGTGGTGCTTTGGGGTGCTTAAGAGGGACGTCAACGGCTTATGGGCCTTGGAGTGTTGTGGTTTTATTCTAGGGTTTCTAGTGTGGTGAAAGTTTTGGTTAAGGATCGTGGAGTTCTAATAAGGAGAAGTATCAATTGAAAGGCAATTTGTATAGGAGAACTAGGACAGCTTGGTAGTAGGGCAGATCAGCAAAATAATGGATAATCTATTGCTTGGGTACTTATGACGTGGCTAGTCTCTACTGGTGTTTCATGGCAATTCTCTTGGGTTATGGAGGCCTGCGTGGCTGGCTGGAGTTAGAGGGGTTTGGTTATGATAGCTTGGTTATGTGCGAATGAGTCTCGAAGGATTCTAGATGATATCTACCACGGTTCGGGGTGTATCTTTCCTGCCGGTGTGTGGAACATGTTGTGTATTGTGATTATCTTCGGGATGAAATCAAATGGAAGGTCTTTGGCTAATTGAGTATGTAGTTGTTGGTGACCCGGAGTGGACTAATAAGTTATCGTATTTTTCATATGATGGCATGGTAGATGCGGTGTGTTATGTGGGGATTGAGATTTGCATATGCTAGGTCACAGTTTAGTTTTGGAGGGAAGGTCATAAATTTGTAGGCAGCATGCACTGTCTCGGATGACTAAGTAAGTGATGGTACTATTTGGTGTGGCTTAAAGAGGGTATATATTTCAGAATGGGAACTGTGTTTGATTTATGGATACTTCACTGGTACTGCGGCCCTCTCCTAGTTGATCGACTGCAGATATTCGTATTTTGCTATGTGATAACAAAGAATTTTAGAAGTATTTCCTCAAGGGATGATCATGTGTGAGAGATGTGTTAGACATTCTGGCGGTGGAGTTTGGATCAGATATGGTGATTCGTGTGTCCTATGGATTCGAAGACTAGGAGTCCTCAGGAGCGGATTGTTTCATGGTTGGGGATTGTGAAGTCATGGAGGAAGCTAGGCAGATGATAGCATGTGTTATGATTCACTCATTGTGGGCTTTCAGAGGTTTATTTATCTATGTGTGGGTGCCCGGAGTTGAATTGGGGGTCCATTGATAGGTCCAATTAGGATGTGTATTCTACACCGAGTCGGATTGATTGGCTCCAAAATGCTATTGTTTAGGGATGTGCCATTTGGCTGTTGCTAAGATTATTCGTGTTCTGAAAATTTCTATGAGTTACTATTATATGCTACGAGGAGTTGTGATTCGTTGGTTTTAGGCACACATGGTGCGGTCCTATTGTGGTCTTATAGCGGAATTTGAGCGAGATGATTAATTGGGTATTCCATGATTGAGGGCGTCCTAGTTATGTTCTTTTAGGTTTTGTGTGGCATTGTATCATCTGATTCTCCGTGGTTATGGTAAAGCATTTTGGGTAGTGAATGTCGAATTTCTCGTGGTTATTGCTTTTGAGCAGGGTGGCTCGAGGTATATGATATGGAACAATGTCTGGATGGAGTTGCGCATTGAAGCAGAGTTATGTTAAGGTATGAACCTTTGTGTTAGAGTCGGGTGATGGTTCTACGGTGTGTGATAGGTTCTTAGCATTTTGTGGTGGTGGTACCCGTTGAGTTTGCGGGACGATTATCTTGATTGAGTCATTTTCGTAATTGAATACATTTGAGTTGTTGCTTATTGGTGCAAGGATTGCACGGTTTGTGGCTCCGAGTAGTATTGGTGTTGCGTGTCAATAGGTTAGTTGGTATTCGATAAGATGAAGTCGTCGGATCTAGGATGGGTGCTATCAGATTTGATTGCGGTATATTTGGAAGGATAATATTGCAAGTCGGCTTAGGAATTGGCTATAGTTCTAGTTGAAAGAGTGGGAGCTCCACGGCTTGTTGATTTGACGAATGGTGATGAGTTTCCACGTGTTCTTTCATTGTCGGCAATGTACGGAGGATTTATTGTGAGATTTTGTTAGATATGAGGTTTATTACCGGCATTGGGTTATTCTGAGCAGTTACTGTGATCGGAGATTACTGCTATGAGTATTTGAGTTATGAGGTATATCATGCGATTGTGTCTTGGATTATGGTTATGGCTTGATACAGTTTGTTCAAACTTATACAGTGTGTAGGTTGCAGGATTCAGATCTTATAAGAAATTCCAGATGAGTGAAAAACTGGATTCTAAGGCTTGTGGGTTTGATTGAAGTGAGAAATTTTAGCTATATTGTGTTATCAGACCTATATGGGATAGGGTGACGTGGGATCACCCCTGGGTATGTGCATGGTAAGGTTATGCGGCGGTTTGATGGTTTTGAGAAAAACTCTTGGCACGTTCGAGGACGAACGTATGTTTATGTAGGGGAGGATGTAACGACCTGACCGGTCATTTTGAGAATTTTCACTTCGCTCAGGTGTTTGCGGGCATGAGTAGCTCCTTATGATGTATTATGACTTATGTGAATCGTCGGTTTTGGTTTTCAGGTTATTCGGAATCGGTTTGGAAGAATGAATTTCATTGTTGAGGCTTTGAGCTAAAAGAGTTGACCAAGTTTGACTTTTTGATAATTTGACCCCGGAACGGAGTTTTGATGGTTCTGGTAGGTCCGGATGGTTATTTTTAACTCGGCATATGCCCGGATTTGCATTTGGATGTTTCTAGAAGGTTTCTGCGCAAAATGGCAAAAGTTGGAAATTTGAAGGTTTGAAAAGTTCATAAGTTTGATCGAAAGTTTACTTTGAGGATATAAAATTCGAATTGTGGTTTCGGGAATTAGAATAGCTTCGTCATGTCATTTGGGACTTGTGTGCAAATTTTGGGTCCATTCCAGGATGATTTGATATGTTTCGGTGCGAGTTTTGGAAATTTGAAAGTTCAAGTTCATAAATTTCAATTAGAGGTGTGATTCGCCGTTACGAAGTTTTATGTGTGTTTTGAGGACTCGAGTAAGTTTGTGTGCTATTATGTGACTTGTGGGTATGATTGGACGGGGTCCCGAGGGGTTCGGGAGTGTTTCGAATCGATATCATATCATTTTCTTCAATGTTGCAGCTGCTGGTTCTGGTGTTTCTCACCTACGATTGGTATTGCGCAGGTGCGATGGCCGCAGATGCGAGCCCAGTGCCGCATATACGAGATTTCACTGAGGGGTGGAGGTCCACAGATGCAGAGGTATTTGCACAGAAGCGCGACTGCAGATACGGTCAAGGCCATCACATGAGCGACCCTCGCAAATGCTAGTCCATCATCCGCAGAAGCGGAGGTCGCAGATGCGACATTTTAACCGTAAATGCGGAATAACTAGGCAGAGTTATAAAATCGAGAGTTTTGGTTCTTTCTTCATATTTTGAGATGTGGGACTCGAATTGAGGCGATTTCTGAAGCAAATTTTATCACAAGGATTGGGTAAGTGTTCTCTACCCAGTTTTGATTATATTTCATGAATCTATCTTCATTTTTGGCAATTAGTTGTTGAGTTTAAAGATAAATTGAGGGGTTTGGCCTAAAGTTTCATAATATGAATTTTTAAGTTTTGAACAACGAATTAGAGTCAGAATTGAGTGAAACTAGTATGGTTGGACACACAATTGAATGGGTTGTTGGATTTTGTGAGTTTTGTGGGGTTCCGAGGTGTGGGTCCGAGTTGGACTTTTCGTCTGATTTTGAGTTTTGTTTCAAGATTTGATCTTTTACGATCGTAATTGGTTCCTTTAGCATTGTTTGATGTATTTGAATTGTTGTTAATTAGTTTGGAGTCGTTGGGAGGTCGGAACGCATGGGATGGCATTGTTGGAGCATCGCTTGGCTTGCTCAGCATTGGTATTGGCTCGTTCGAGGTAAGTAACTCTTCTAAACTTAGTGCTGAGGGTATGAAAACCCGCATTTCATGTTATGTGATTGGTATTGAGGTGACACACATACTAGGTGATGGGCTTGTGGGCGTGCACCCTGTGAATTGGAACTCTGTGGTTCCCATGGAATTGTACAATGGCCCTATTTTGTCGATATCTGTGTTTACACCATTTGGTAAAGTAATTGAGTTGTCAATCATGCTAGATATCATATTTAGACTTTAGGCCGATACTTTTGAGACCCATAGTGGTCGTTTCTTGCTGTCATTTCACTACTTCATTGATATTTTGTACTTAGTCATGTTCATGCATTCATATCATATCTCAGTTTCAGTTATTATTTATTGATACATCATATTCTGGTTGCTAGGATAGTTTCATGACATTGTGAGCCCGTGAGTAAGACTGGAGAGATTGATGACTGAGTGAGGCCGGGGGCCTGGTTATGAGGATATTGATACCATAGCACGTGAGTTGTCCGTGAAGCACGTGAGTTGTCCGTGAAGCACGTGAGTTGTCCGTGCGGATCCAGGTATTGATATCATAGCATGTGAGCGGATCCAGATATTGATATTATGGCACGTGAATTACCCGTGCAACACGTGAGTTGTCCGTGCAGATTATAGCGCCTGGACTGTAGGAGCCCCTCCGGAGTCTGAATACCCCCAGTGAGTGCAGTCGACTATAAATGTGGGTTGATCGGGCTGCACGCCGCAGCGGTTATTGTACGACGCTGAGTGTCTGAGAGTGTTGAGCATTGAGCATTGAGCATTGAGCATTGAGCATTGAGCATTGAGCAGTGAGATTGAGTACTTTGAGAGTGTGAGTACATGATTCATATCTGAGATACATGGCATTTGCATGCACACATGACATACATGCATAGAAATGCATTTTTCCTCATGCTACATAGTATCACGTCATCCACCGCTTATTATACACATTGAGATGTGGGATTAGAGAGGTATTTTATACTTATTATTTGGAATGAAAATGAAACATCTTATTTATTGTTGAAAAGATTTTGGGAAAAATCACAGTTTTCAAACTTACATGTATTTCAACATTTTTGGAAAAAGATTTGAGTTCTCACTAAGATATTCTAAATGCATGCCTATTTTTCTGGAACTGTGAACGAGTTGAGCATTTTACTTCTGACATACCCCTTTTATTACTTGTATTATGTTGTTATGAACTGTTCTAGAATATTGGTATCGGATCGAACCTTGTGATAGCTCGTCACTGCTTTCAACCTAACGTTAGGTTTGTTACTTACTCAGTACATGGGGTCGATTGTACTTATACTATACTTCTACACATTGGGTGCAGATGTTGGCTGTTGTTGTTGATGTGTTCGTTGGTTGCTGGATTTTAAGATGTACTTGCGTCCCTGATGAAGTTGCCTCTTTTGTTCGGGGCAGCCTTAGATTATGAAACTCTGTTTATGTACTTTTCAAACAGACCATGTATTTATTTCATTTCAGTTTCTGTAAACTTTATTCTTAGAAGCTCATGATTTGTACTACCTGTCCTTGAGAAATGTATAAAATTCAATAAATTACTTTCATTTAATTGCCTTGTTAATATAATTGAAATTGGATAATTATTAGTTGGCTTACCTAGCGGGTTAGGTTAGGTT
The DNA here is from genome assembly GCA_005239525.1 of Nicotiana knightiana. NCBI lineage: Eukaryota > Viridiplantae > Streptophyta > Magnoliopsida > Solanales > Solanaceae > Nicotiana > Nicotiana knightiana. Next base: position 92,284 of record ML426591.1, on the reverse strand, counting down.
CCATCACGAGTAATGGATTTGGGGTCGTGACATTTATCTGTGATAGCTATTGTTCCTTTTTAATTAGACTACATTATCATGACTTAGTTTCTTCGTTACTTTCATTTTCATGGTCCATTGAATAGATAGTCCTCATCTGATCTTTTTTTTTGCCATGCTTTCTCTTGAGCCGAGGGTCTTTCGGAAATAACCTCTCTATCATCCAAGGTAAAATCTGCGTACACTTTACCTTCCAAGACCTACTTCGAAGGTTTTTACTCGGTATGTTGTTGTATATCAACTCATCAAATTCTTGAGCCGGTTTTATTATTCTACCTTAATTTTATACTTTTTATAGAACATTTGTCGTTGATATTCTTACTTAGGGTCTCACTCTGAAATTTAGCTTTAGGCCTCCAATCTTGTTGAGACAGCTCTGCCTTTGTAGGGACCATGCTTTAATATCTTAAGAAAGTTCTACGTCTGTATGCTTTCAGTAGGGACTCGTTCAATTTTCACCACTTCTGAGTTGTCTAGAATGTGTGTCGCGGGCGGAACTAAAGATTAAGGTTTGAGTTTATTTGAATCTAGTAACCATGATTCAAATATTATATATATTTTTAAAACAATTATTTAATATGTGCAAATTATTAATTTAGATCCAATAACTTAAAAGAACCTAAATTCCTGAATTCATAAGTTTCAAATGTTGGCTCAGCTACGGAATTGTTTCTATTTGCCAGTAGCCATCAATTCAGTACAACAAATTATGCAAAACATGTAGTTTAAATTATACAACAAATTGGACTTACAAAATATTTTTGGGGCCTATGATGTCTCTGTGTACGGTACAAATTGGGGCTACCTGATTTCACTATTTGATCGAAACCAGGATGTTGCATCGAAGAGCTGAGGCGTTGAGTTCGAGATCGGAGTCTCTCTCGAGATCGATGTCAATATCAATCGAAGCCAAGGTAGATAGAATTCGAGTAGCATCCGGGTAGTTTAGTAACGAAAAGAGTGAGAAATCCGTGATTGGTTGAGAATCGTGGCGTGAATCTCAGAACGGATAAATCCAGAAGCGGTTAATTAGTTTTTTATATGATTCCCTTCTGTAACTAGAGATGTACCATAATTATGATTCATCTACTATATAAAGAGAAGTTCCAATAATTTGTAAGGAAATATTGCTTACTGAGAAACGCTATACAATTCTTTCTTTCTTACTTACTGTTCATCAAAGCTATTTTATCTTTATTATTATTATATTGTTATCACCTCGAGAGTACTTTGAGTCGAGGTTGAAGTTCAGCTCGCACACTGGTTTGTTTATTTTACAGTTAACTTCTATCATTTACTTTCTCATTTATCAATTGGTACTGGGTGAAATCATATATCCTTAAAACCAAAATATAAGTTTAATTGTTATCCAAATTTTCGGGTAAACAGTTTGGTGCCCCCGTGGGGCTAAGGATAATAGTGATTATTCAATACTGATTCCGATAACACACACTACTTTACACTTGTTCTTGTCAAGTATTTTTGCTTCCAGGTTAAAAACATGTCAAACACACAAACTGCACCCACACATGGTGACAATGGCCTCGAATTTCATGGGGAAACGACAGTGTAATTGATCTAGGGTCGAGGTGCCACAAGCTGATCTCGAGGGAGCACTGGTTGCCAATCCAGTCGACTTCAGTTCACACATTTCTTTAAACGCGAGTCTGGGCGTGAACACTGAAGGGAGTGTACGCAGAGAAGGCCGATCTGGTGTTCAGGGTACACAGAGCAGAGGATATGGAGGAGTCAGTCTCCAAGTGATATCAAAGATGCTAGAGGCCCAACAAGCCACTATTGCACAACTACAAAATCAGCATCGAACTCCGAGTGGGGTCGAACTGGAAGTCGCCCACAGGATCGAGCTAGTACTAGAAAGGTCGAATACAAGTGATTCGGGGACTGACCACGCAATAATGAGGACGCTCGAGGAGTTCACCAAACGAATTGAATCGGGACAGAAGAAAATTGAGGTGAACGATAAGAAAGTAGAAATGTACAACTCCCGAGTTGATCAGATACCGGGGGCAGTGCCAATTTTGAAAGGGATGGATTCAAAGAAGTTTGTATATAAGTCGTTCCCTCCAAGTGCGGCTCTGAAGACTATTCCCAAGAAGTTTTGTATGACGGATATCCCTAAGTACAATGGGACCACCGATCCCAACGAGCATGTTACCTCCTATACATGCACTATCAAAGGTAATGATTTGGAAGATGATGAGCTCGAATATATTCTATTGAAGAAGTTCGGAGATACTCTATCGAAGGGAGAAATGATTTGGTACCATAATCTACCGCCAAACTCTATTGACTCATTCACCATGCTCGCGGATTCTTTCGTAAAGGCACATGTCGGGGCCATAAAGGTTGCGACGAGGAAATTTGACCTTTTCATAGTAAAACAAAAGGATAATGAAATGCTTAGGGAGTTTGTGTCTCGATTCCAAATGGAATGCACGGAGTTGCCACCAGTCACAGATGATTGGGTTGTTCAAGTTTTCACTCAGGGGTTGAATGAAGGAAGTTCGATAGTATCACATCAACTGAAGCAAAAATTGATCGAATATCCGGCGGTAACCTGGGCCGATGTACATAATCAATACCAATCAAAGATTAGAGTCGAAGATGACCAATTGGGAATTCCTTCCGGTTCCGTATATCCGAAAAGGCCCGCAGGCATAAACTAGAGAGATATCAATAGGGAACCTCGGTAGAATAGAGACCAATATCAGCCATACAACACAGACAACAGGAACAACGGTCCTGGATGCAATTCCACCCAAAATTAGCGAATGAGCGATCGAGGACAAAGTTCTCGGGGACTTATGAGCAATAATGGTTTTGATAAGCACGCCAATCCCATAGGGGCACTCGATTATCGAAATATAACTTTAATATCAATGCATGAGGTATCGTATCGGCAATTGGGAGAATCAAAGATACTAGGTGGCCCAGACCCATACAAATCGATCCTTCCCAAAGAAATCCTAATCTGATGTTCAAGTATCACAACACATATGGCCACATAACCGTGGATTTTAGTCAACTGAGAGAGGAGGTAGGACGTCTATTCAACGAGGGTCACCTTCGAGAATTCTTCAGTGATCGAGCCAAGAATCATTTCAGAGAGAGGGACGCCAACAGAAAAAATGAACAGGAGGAGCCATAACATGTGATACATATTGTCACGACCCAAACCGATGGACCACGACGGGCACCTGGTACCTTACTCAACCAAGTACCAACGTAACATATATTTCTTATTACATCATCATATAAACGTGACATACGGGCCTAATAGGCCAACATGATCATTTATAAACTCAAAACATAGGCCGACAAGGCCGTACAATCTTTCACGTACACGTCATATGTCTACAAGTCTCTAAGAGTACATAAATGTCATACAGGTCGGGACAGGGCCCCGCCATGCTAATCAGTACATGTCCTAATCTTAATGACCACATAAGCAACTCCGGAGCAAATGGAGCGCACCGATACCTTCCGCTGAGCTGATAGGCTACTTGGAGGACTCTCGACCTGTCTATCAGGACCTGCGGGCATGAAACGCAGCGTCCCCAGGCAAAAGGGACGTCAGTACGAATAATGTACCGAGTATGTAAGGCACATAAATAAGTACATAACAGACATGGAAGAAATATAGAGTAAATGAATCAACCTGTAAGTATGGATAACTCTGTAATTCATGAAATAATTATAGTGTCTNAGGGCATCCCATCATATCATATCGGCCACTGTGGGCAAAATCATCAACGTATACCAGCTGATCAGGTGGTGGTGCGTATATAACGCCATAACCTTTTCCATATCCCATACACACACATATATATACATATATACGCGTATATAACGCCATCTGAGTCATGGGTCAATGTACATGTATAAATGCATGAAATGCATATGGAATACATTAATAAAATCTCTCGGTACGTCATAAGGCCATTATACCTCTGATTAATATCATGAAATAAACTTTACCAACATACGTATTTCGAGACCCATGAACAGAAGATAATAATAATTCACATGGGGAATCAAGAATATAGACACCCCTAGTATTTCTATGAATAGAGTAATTAATGAAAACCGTGAGTTTGCTCGTTTCTTCCATGTAATTTGGATCATGCCAAAAGGAAAGAAGGGATGGCCTTAACATACTTGGAGTAGGGAAAACTCCGTATAATATTTTCGTAGGAGAATTTGATTGAAAAAGTCTTGTTACTTAACGTCTTGTAGGCTTGAATGTAACGTTTCTAAATGTTCTGTTGATCTTTGGTTTTCAAGACAAGAAAAGTGAAGTTTCTTTGAAAGCTTGGAGAATGCTAAACATTCTGTTGATCTTTGGTTTCAAGAAAAGAAAAGTGAAGTTTCTTTGAAGGCTTGGAAAAATTTTAAACGTTCCTTTTATGATAAGATACTAATTATATATACAAAGTGAAAAAGGTAGGGTGTCTTTGAATGTGTTATGGCATTGNGGGGGGAGTTATGCTTATCTTATTTTTTAATAATTAACTAGGTAATGTCCTGTTATCCGGTAATTAACCAATTACCCGCATAATTTAAAAATTATCTTAAATTACTTAAAAGTACTACTCATTTTTAATATACTTTATATATCATATTATCATGGCCATATGGTACCTTGTATGGTACTAGTCCATAATTATCGGGTAGTATCGCTCGACCCGTATTTTATCCCAAATTGGCCACTTTCAACGAAACTCTTTTTCTTTAATTTGTGCACCCTTTATCCTTCATGACACGTACTTATCGCTTGTTGTAAATAGAATAATCCTTATAATCTCCAAATAATCTTTTTCTTGGACTGATGTCAATTACCTTATGACAAATTCAACGTACAATACTACAAGGTACAACATCATCGTAATTTAATACTACGGGACAAGATACCAACGTAAAATTGCGGGGCATAACATCATTCCCCCCTTTGGAACATTCATCCTTGAATGTTAACTGATGCTCTTGTCATTTTCATAACTTATAGATCTTGTGAATACCTTAATACTCTCCTTGTCATTTAGGCAGTTGTTCTGTGAATAAATCCAAAGACCAGGGCATTCCCCCCTTTAGGCCTCTTTCTCACACTACGATTTATGGTCGGAGTCCTTCTAGTCTCGTTACTGTTGCTACCTTCTATCATGCAACATGTACGACTCTGACCTTGTAAGTGCGCTTATGCGTCTCTTCCTTCCCTTTTTCCTCCAGCTGTTAGCAATTTCTAGGTCTTACTTTGTAAACATATACATAGCTCAATAAGATGTCTCTCTGGGCATCTATAGGTATACTGAAATCTTCGCTCGATACCTTGTAGAACATGTGAATATTGCTATATCTTATTTCATATACCTGAATCTTTATCACATCTACGTAGGTCATACTATACCATAACTCTTACTTTGATTTATCATTACTGAGATCTGTAACTAACTCCAGGTTACTCTCGCTGCTTATCCTTAAGACTAATGGTCTAATTTCATCTCATATTGTTTAACTTTCATCCATTTATTGAGAGCACTTTTGTCACGACCCAAACCGATGGACCGCGACGGGCACCCGGTACCTTACTCAACCGAGTACCAACATAACGTATATTTCTTATTACATCATCATAAACACGTGACATACGTGCCTAATAGGCCAACATGATTATTTATAAACTCAAAACATAGGACGACAAGGCCGTACAATCTTTCACGTACACATCATATGTCTACAAGCCTCTAAGAGTACATAAATTTCATACAGGTCGGGACAGGGCCCCGCCATGCTAATCAGTACATGTCCTAATCTTAATGACCACATAAGCAACTCCGGAGCAAATGGAGCGCACCAACACCTTCCGCTGAGCTGATAGCGTACTTGGAGGACTCTCGACCTGTCTATCAGGACCTACGGGCATGAAACGCAGCGTCCCCAGGAAAAAGGGACGTCAATACGAATAATTTACCAAGTATGTAAGGCACATAAATAAGTACATAACAGAGATGGAAGAAATATAGAGTAAATGACTCAACCTGTAAGTCTGGATAACTCTGTAATTCATGAAATAATTATAGTGTCATGCATATGCGTATGAATGTCATGTCGTGCATAGGTACATGTTTCATAACATCATCAGGCCTCTTAGGGAATCCCATCATATCATATCATATCGGCCACTGTGGGCAAAATCATCAACGTATACCAGCTGATCAGGTGGTGGTGCGTATATAACGGTATAACCTTTCCCATATCCCATATCCCATATACATATATATACATATATACGCGTATATAACGCCGTCTGAGTCATGGGTAAATGTATATGTCTAAATGCATGAAATGCATATGGAATACATTAATAAAATCTCTCGGTACGTCATATGGCCATTATGCCTCTGATTAATGTCATGAAATAAAATTTACCAACATACGTATTTTCGAGATCTATGAACAGAAGATAATAATAATTCACATGGGGAATCAAGAATATAGACACCCCTAATATTTCTATGAATAGAGTAATTTATGGAAACCGTGAGTTTGCTCGTTTCTTTCGTATAATTTGGATCATGCCAAAAGGAAAGAAGGGATGGCCTTAACATACCTGGAGTAGGAAATACTCCGTATAATATTCTCGTAGAAGAATTTGATTGCAAAAGTTTTGTTGCTTAACGTCTTGTAGGCTTGAATGTAACGTTTCTAAATGTTCTGTTGATCTTTGATTTTCAAGACAAGAAAAGTGAAGTTTCTTTGAAAGCTTGGAGAATGCTAAACATTCTGTTGATCTTTGGTTTCAAGACAAGAAAAGTGAAGTTTATTTGAAGGCTTGGAAGAATGCTAAACGTTCCTTTTATGATAAGATACTAATTATATATACAAAGTGTAAAAGGTGGGGTGTCTTTTATGATAAGCCAATTTGAATTGTTACTCATTCTTTTTGGTTTGGTAGTGCTGCCACGTATTTTTCTTGGGGGGGGGGGGTTATGATTATCTTATTTTTTAATAATTAACTAGGTAATGTCCCGTTACCCGGTAATTAACCAATTACCCGCATAATTTAAAAATTATCTTAATTTACTTAAAAGTACTAGCCATTTTTAATATTCTTTTTATATCATATTATCATGGCCATATGGTACCTTGTATGGTACTAGTCCATAATTATCGGGTAGTATCGCTCGACCCGTATTTTATCCCAAATTAGTCACTTTCAATGAAACTCGTTTTCTTTAATTTGTGCACCCTTTATCCTTCATGACACGTACTTATCGCTTGTTATAAATAGCATAATCCTTATAATCTCCAAATAATCTTTTTCTTGGACTGATGTCAATTACCTTACGACAAATTCAACGTACAATACTACAGGGTACAACATCATCGTAATTTAATACTACGGGACAATATACCAACGTAATATTGCGGGGCATAACACATATGATCATCGGCGGGGTCGATATCTCACAAGGGCCCGTGTTCAAACGCACCAAAGTATCAATTACTAGGGAAAAACGGACCCAAGATTATGTGCCAGAAGGCATCGTATTATTCAACGATGAGAAAGCAAAAGGAATTTCTCAACCTCACAATGACGCTCCGGTAATTTCTATATTTATGAATAAAATTCAATATAAGCATGTTTTAGTGGATCCAGGTAGCTCGGTAAATAGTATTCGATAGAGGGTCGTTGAGAAATTCGGCTTGCAAGATCGAATTGTACCCGCAGCTCGGGTCCTGAACGGTTTCAACATGGCCAGCGAAATAACTAAATGGGAGATCATCTTACCGGTGAACGTAGCTGGAACTATTCAAGAAACCAAGTTCCATGTAATCGAGGGCGACATGAGGTACAACGCCCTACTCGGGAGGCCCTAGATCCACAATATGAGGGCAGTCCCTTTGACTCTTCACCAAATGACGAAATTCCCAACACCAGACGGGGTAAAACTGGTATATGGAGAGAAACATGATGCAAAGGAAATGTTCACGGTCGACGAGGTAGTACCGATATCAGTGATGTCGACAACAAAGGGATCAGAGGCCAAAAGAAAATAGGAGACCAAATAGCAACCACAGTCACCAACCCCGACTCATTTGGAATAGCAGGGAATCAAAGGGGAAGATGATGACTATTGGATCCCTCGATCCTTCATTATTCCGGAAGATTTCGATGCCACCAAATCAACAGTCGAGGAGCTGGAACAGGTTATATTGATCGAGTACCCGCCTGATCGAAAGGTATATCTAGGTACGGGGTTAACTCCTAAACTCAGGAAAAAACTCATTAAATTCCTTATTGATAACATGGATTGCTTCGCTTGGTCCCTCTTAGATATGACAGGAATCCCACCGGATATAACAACACATCGATTGAGTCTGGATCCGAAGTTCAGGCCAGTGAAACAAAAGAGAAGGCCCCAGTCCGTGGTAAAACATGCATTCATCAAGGACGAGGTAATTAAACTTCTCAAAATAGGATCCATTCGGGAAGTAAAGTATCCCGAATTGTTAGCAAACGTAGTTGTAGTTCCTAAAATGGGGGAACAAACTTAGGATGTGTGTAGATTATAAAAATTTAAACAAGGTGTGATGACCCGATTGGTCATCTCACGTTTTAGAACTAAATTTTATGTTTCGAATCCTTAAATATCTCATTTTAGCCTTTCTCGACTTGCGTGCATAGTTCGGATATTGATCGGAAGGCTTATATGTTAAAAATAAGAATTTTTGCCTTAAAACTTAATTTTAGTTGACTTCGGTAACGTTTTGAGTAAACGGACCCGGACCCGTATTTTGACAGTCCCGGTGGGTCCGTATTGAAAAATGGGACCTGGTCATATGCCTAGAGTCGAGTTTTGAGGTCCCTAGCTCGAGATATGAATTTTTGTTGAAAATTAAAAGTACGAAAAATGTTATGGTTTTAAGAATCTATTGATGTTTGGAATTATTGATACCGGACCCGTATTTTGGTTCTGGAGCCCGGTACAAGTTCAACATAATATTTATGACTTGTCTGTGAAGTTTGGTAAGAAACGGAGTTAGTTTGACCTGATTCGGAGGTCCGGTTGTGAAAATAAAAGTTTTAAAGCTTTCTTAAAAATTCCATTCGGCTTGGTGTTCAATTCGTAGTTCTAGGTGTTATTTTGGCGATTTGATCGCGCAAGCAAGTTCGTAGGATGTTTTAGGACTTGTGTGCATGTTTGGTTTGGAGCCCCGAGGGCTCGGGTGAGTTTCGAATATGTTACGGGATGTTTTAGACTTAGAAATATGGTTTTTGATGCTTCAGCTGTCATCTGGTGTTTTCTTCTTCGTGTTTCTGAAGGTACTCTCGTGAACGTGGAGAGTAAACTGGAGCTAGGTGGAAATTCTTCTTCGCGAATGCACAGTCTAGGTCACGAATGCGGAGCATTGGGGAATTACCCTTCGCGAACGCGACCAACCTCTCACGAACGCATAGGCATGGGACCTGGGGGAGGAGAAGTAACCTAAACTCTTCGCGAACGCGGTACATGGCTCGCGAATGCATAGACTGGTGGGTATAAGCCTTCGCGAATGCGAAGATATCTCGCGAACACGTAGGTTAATTGAGCCGCTACTTCGCGATCACGGCAAACCCTTCGCGAACGCGAAGAAGGCCTGGCGCCAAGACCTTAAAACAGTTCAAAAACGGGATTTTACCCATTTTTCATAAACTCTCCATTAGAGCTCGGCCTACGTGTGATATTAAGGGGAATACTCAACATCAATTCATAGATTTGTACTCTTTAACTCATCTTCTTCCATTTCTAACAACACCTATTAAATTTCTAGCCCTAAACTTTGTTCTTTCATGAGAAAACTAGGGATTTAGGAAGAATTGGGGGATTGTGCAAATTGGGGAGTTAGACCTCAATTTGGGGTCAGAATCCGAAACTATTTGCATATTCAGGATCGGGGATGAATGGGTGAATGAGTTTTGGTCCGAACCTCGAGTTTTGACCAAGCGGGTCTGGGGTCATTTTTGACTTTTGGGGGGAAAGTTTGGGAAATCTAAATTCATGCATTGTAATTGATTCCTTTAGCAATATTTGATGTTATTAAGTTAATTGTGGTAATATACGAGTGGTTTGGAGGTGTAATCTAAAGGAAAAGAGGTAATTGAGCAGTTAGTGGCATGTGGAGCGAGGTAAGTGTTGTGCCTAACTTTGACTTGAGGGATTAGGAACCCTTGACTTAATTGCTATATAAAAATCATGTGAGTGGCGTATATGTGAGGTGACGAGTACTTATGCGCCGCCAATTTATCTGTCTTGTCTATTTCTTTTCCGTTCTTATTATATTGTTTCTTTCCTTGCCCTAATTATTACATGCCTACTTGTATTTTCATGCCTTATTGCTACTTGTTAGATATTGTTTCTCCTTGTTGAAGGTATTTGTTATCTCGTAGCTTCGTTGTCTCCTATTACTTTCTTAAGCTGTTCTTATTGGTATTTTAGTGATATTATGGATTGGTCTCGCTGAGTAGTATTACTTGTGTAAGGTATTATTGAGTACAAGCTTTTAATTTGCCATGTTCTGAAGTTTAAGTATTGAGAAGGGTCTTGTGTTAAATTGTGAAATTTCTATACTTCCTGTGTAATTGATATGAATATGGTGGGATCGGGTTGCGCACCGCAACATGTGGAATAAGGGTGATATATTAAGGAGGAATAAAGGTGAATTGATATTATACGGTGGGATCGGGTTGCACGCTACAACAGGTGTAATAAGGGTGAAATGTGGTGAAATAAGGGTGAACAATTATTGTAATTAGTGTGATACGGTGGGATCGGGTTGCACGCCTCAACACTTTTATTTATATTCTGTTGTTTATGTTATTAAGAGGAGATAAGGGAGGATCATGATATGTACGATGCGATCGGGTTGCGAGCCGCAACAATATATATGTTTATGTTCTTTCTTTGACTGCGTTAGTTGTACGGTAGTCTTGAATTGCACTTAAGGATTGGTAATAGCTGAACACTGATGGAACACGTTGGGTACTGTATTTATTCCTTGCAAGTTACTGTTTTTACGTTATTCTAGCTTCTTTTATGCCTTTATTATTCACTGTATGCAAATTTTATTATGAGTGTCCCGCCGTAGCCTCATCACTCCTTCGTCGAGGTTAGGCTTGGAACTTACCAGTACATGGGGTCAGTTGTACTGATAATGCACTCTGCACTTCCTGTGCAGATTTTGGAGCAGGTAATGGCTGATCGAGAGGTTGGCTACAGACTTCATAATTAGGAGACCCAAGGTAGTCCTGCTGGCGTCCGTGGGCCCTGGTGTCCCCTTTTACACTCCCATACTTACTGTTTTACTTTATTTCATAAACAGTTGTACTTTCTTTTGGAAAAATATTTGTAGAGAAGTCTTAGTATTTTCTTGAATTGTGGCTCCAGATTCTGGGTAGAAATAGCATGTAATTAAAGTTGTTATTGATGTAGCTTCACGTTTATCTCGATTTATTTTAGCTTGTTACTGAAAATCACTTAAATGTAAAGAATCGGCTAAATAACCTCTATCATTGGATTGCCTGGCAAGTGTGATGTTAGGCGCCATCACGGTCCCGACGATGGGAATTTCGGGTCGTGACACAAGGCATGCCCCAAAGACAATTTTCCTCTGCCTAACATCGATCATATGATCAATGCCACGGCCGTCCATGAGATCCTTAGTCTTTCCGAGGCCTAATCGGGGTACAATAAAATTCAAATGAACCTGGAAGATCAGGAAAAGACTTCATTAATCACTAAGTATGGCAAATACTGTTACAACGTAATACCTTTTGGGCTAAAAAATGCTGGTGCTACCTACCAACACCTACTAAATAAAATGTTTGAACAACAAATCGGTAAGTCAATGGAGGTGTATATTGATGATATTCTAGTAAAGTCCCTATGCGCAGAGGACCATTTGACACATTTGCAGGAAACCTTCAAGATACTGAGAAAATACAACATGAAACTCAACCCCGAGAAATGTGCTTTCGGGGTCGGTTCGGGCAAGTTCGTAGGTTTATGGTGTCAAATCGGGTGTTTAACCAAAGAATTAGATCATTTGACTAAAGTTATTTCTAGGATGAACGCGGGTTACTGATAATCAAGGAAATAGAGAAAAATGAATTATAGACAATATTGCAGAAATATAGAAAAGCAAAGTAGATTGTATTCGAGAATCAGATGCCTTTAGAAGCTGTATTCCCCTCCCTTATATAGGAGATTCCTTGATATAACTTACAACTCTTGCTATGGTTGCCCATTAATGACTAATTATGACATTAATGAGGCGTTACAAAGAATAACGGTAATTGGGGTACGGTTACATAACGTACGAGTAATCAATTGCGGGTTCTTGAATCTGCTCGTAGCTTTGTCCAGATTCATTCTGACCGTGTCTCTTCCCTGTTTTGATCAGGTTGAGTTTCCTGTGGCTGATAAACTCGAGGTTTTATTGAATCGTGCCTCTTTGTTCTGTACCTCTTCAATGAATCACATCCAGCTGTCACGTTCTCCTGTGTCCACATAACTGGCTGAGTTNTATTTCTAGGATGAACACGGGTTACTGATAATCAAGGAAATAGAGAAAAATGAATAATAGACAATATTGCAGAAATATAGAAAAGCAAAGTAGATTGTATTCGAGAATCAGATGCCTTTAGAAGCTGTATTCCCCTCCCTTATATAGGAGATTCCTTGATATAACTTACAACTCTTGCTATGGTTGCCCATTAATGACTAATTATGACATTAATGAGGCGTTACAAAGAATAACGGTAATTGGGGTACGGTTACATAACGTACGAGTAATCAATTGCGGGTTCTTGAATCTGCTCGTAGCTTTGTCCAGATTCATTCTGACCGTGTCTCTTCCCTGTTTTGATCAGGTTGAGTTTCCTGTGGCTGATAAACTCGAGGTTTTATTGAATCGTGCCTCTTTGTTCTGTACCTCTTCAATGAATCACATCCAGCTGTCACGTTCTCCTGTGTCCACATAACTGGCTGAGTTTTCAAAAGCTGGCTTACGTGTGAAACTCTTTTTTACCAATACAGATAGTCCCCCTACTTACCATATATTTATCGATTAATATTTGGTAAGTGGATACTCATTTATGGCGGGAATATTTTGTCACCACTTTACCTCGAAACATTGTATCCTTCTCTGAACCATAGGCGTCCTTTGTCACTTCCGTTTAATGCTCATACCATGTGTCCTTCTCGGATTGGTTCTGCATTTACTCGGCACCTTTTAGGGCTTTTTGCGGTTGTGTCAGTCCCGAAGTGACACCTTCAATTATGACTTTTCATCATTATTTTTCTTTTTTTCCATGTTTGACGATTGTCCTCAAGTATAAATACCTTTCTTCTTTTCTTTGCTTCCACAAAACACTTTCTAAATTTTTCTTTTGTAAAGAACTTTATTCTTGCCTTTGTAGACATGTTTTCTTCAAATCAACCTCAGGGATTAATAGATATTGAAAATTTAACGCCATCTTCTGCTCCGACTAGGAGTCGGAGGGGTGGTAGACTTAGGAGTCTAGGATCCACTCCTTTGAGAGGCTCCTCTTCTTCTTAGATAGTTCCCTCTCCTTCTACTAGGTCTCTAGTTTCTCCGAGGTTAGGGCTTCTCAGTCTTTGTCTGGAGATAGAGGTGAACGCCTTCGTGAACCTGGAGTTGATGAAATTGTTCCCGCTGAGTTTGTATTTTCTAGACATAATCAAGTTCTTGTAGACCAATCTTCTTCCCTTGAGAGTGTCGAAAGGTATCCAACCCTTATAACTAAGGGTCAGATTTCCGTTGTTCATAGGGAGTCTTTTTGGAGGCCTGATTTCCCTGTCTACATTTCGAATAGTAATCAAATGAATAACGTCTTACAAGACGGGATATTCTTTTGTTTATACGTACCTTTTTACTCTAGGGTTTAGACCTCCCATTGACCCAGTCATAATTGAATTCTGCCATTTTTTCAATATCTGCTTCGGACAAGTTGGTCCGCTTGTGTGGCGAGTTGTCGCATGTCTTAGGAGTTTAGCTTCTTTAGCCTCGGTTCCTTTTAATTTCAACCATCTTATTCATCTCTACTCTCCTACCTTGTTTCGTGAAGGGGTTTTTACTCTGACTGCTAGGAGCAAAAGAGTGCTGGTTACCCCTGGAGATGATAAGAATAGGGGTCGGTACCTCCGGTATGTTGTTGTACCCACTGTTGGTTTAGTGGGTGAAGAAAATCTTCCCTTCCCTGAGAAGTGGAATCGCGCACGTGAGTATATTTAGCTCATGTCTATTTACTTTCCCTCATTCTGACTTGGATGTTTTACTAACACCGTATCTATTTCTTCCTCTCTCAGCAATCATGGATACTGTTGAGAATGTCTCCGGTATCCGTGATTGGGTAGAAAAATTGTTGTCCGTTGCTCCTTTAGAAGAGAGATCTTTGAAGTACCCCGCTGGGAGGTATGGTTGGAATGTAAAGACCCACGGTAAGTGAAGCTTTTGTTCTTGCTTCTTTCCTTACTCGAGTTTATTCTTTCTTTGTCGCTTAACTTTTTCCCTTTTGATAGGGTTCTCTGCTATGGGATGTCTGCTTCATCTATCCCGAAAATGTCTTTGGCTCAGGCCCAAGAGGTTATTGTTGGTTCATCTTCCTCAAAGAGGAAGACTGGTGAGTCTCGTTCCGTAGAAGAAGAAGAAGAAGGTGTTTTAGTACACAGGCCACGGAGAAGGCGCGTGGTTTCAGATTATGAGCTTACACCCATGACCTTGCCTTCTGTGTCTGTGGTTGAGCCCTCTACCCTTGAAGATGTTTCACATTCCCCCATTCATAAGTCTGCGGATTACCTATTCCATGAAGGTTTTGACCTTGCTCCTGACGATGTTCCTTTGGCTTCTGTCTTTCCTACTTCTTTAAGAGAAGCTGTCTCATCTGCTCCTTTGGCTATTACGGCTTCTGCTGTTGCTTTTCTTGTGGCTTCTCCAGCTCCTCAACCCCCCGTGCTTGTTGTTGCTTTATCTCTTCCTGCTTTCATGCCTTCCGTTAAGGAAGTAGGGTCTTCCAGCAGAGAGATGCGGCAGGTGGTAATAGAGGTTCCAGCTGAGGGGAATCTTTTCAAGAAAACGGGTGAGCCCGAAGTGTGGCTCAAGCCTTTGATAGGTCCCATTGAGAAAGCCAAGCTAGCCAACCATAGTGCTCTTACATGGGCCAATGAAGTTTTGCATACCTCTTTGAAGGTATGATGCAGGTTATCCTCTTTTATTTTCGTATATGAAATTTACCATATCTGATTGGTTTATTTCTTGTAGATTAATCTTATAGGCATGGATCTCATGAAGAGGATCTCAAATACGGATCAGGAGACAAACGAGTTACAAGCCGATGCTGATAATTGGAAAGCACAATATGATAGCCTAAGAATTGACATCGATGCCTTAGAAGAGGAAAGGAGTACCTTGAAGCGCCAGTTGAGGCTCATGGCAGCAGAACTGGTAGTAGAGAAGGCTTCTTCCAGTCAGGCTGATAAAGACAAGAGTGTTCTGGAGTCCTCATTTGCTGAGCAGTTGTCCCGCACCTCAGATGAGATTAGACACTTGAAAAACTTGTTGGGGGCAGAAGGAGGAATACTCAGGCGAGCTCGTGCAATCACTCACTCGTACTCAAGAGGACCTTCGTAAGGCTTTAGATAAAGTTCAAACTTTGGAGGAGTCAATTGTACCCTTAAGGGCCACCCATGAAGCTGCTGAAGCGGAGAAGGACGGATTGAGATCTGAGTTTAAAGTATGGGAAAGGGATTATGAAGATCTTGAAGAGGTGGCTGATGTTGATGTGAGCTGGGCGTATATGAGTTCTTGCCTTGACACATTGACTTAAATAAGTCAAGAGGGTTTCGACCTTAGTGCTGAAATAGCTAAAACTAAGGAAGCCATGGAGAAGGCTCAACA
>ML426591.1:40572-76062 GCA_005239525.1 Nicotiana knightiana | reverse complement strand
CATGAAGAAGACGTCTCAACTTCATGATAATGCAATAGAGTGATAGGAATTTTACACATGTTTAAGAATGTTTCCAAGGAAAGTTTTTTGTTTGAACTTCCATGACATTTTACATGTGTTTGATTATCGTCTAAAACTCATGTTGCAACTGTTTTTGTTTAACAGATTTGATATACTCTTGTATTTCGTAACTGTTTTTCATAGGTAACAGATTTTTCAATATTAACACAAGGTAACAACTGTTTTTCCCTAGTAACAGTTTTATAAAGATTGGGGTTTTTACCCGCAACTGTTTTTGTTGGAAACAGTTTTCTAATAAGTACGAGGGAAATGTTTTCTTATTCGTAACTATTTTTATTTGATAACAGTTTTCTGAACGAATACAAGGATTTAGATCTTTCATCCATAACTATTTTATTTAATAACATTTTTTTGAAAGAGTACACTGATGATGATCCTTTACCACTAACTATTTTTGTTACAACAGCTTTGAATAAGTATAAAGATGTACATTTCTTTCTCGTGACTAATATTTTGCCTTTCAACCTGAACATGTTCGAAGGTTAATGCATTTTGCATTTTTGCATTAGGCTTTGTATTTGGATGACTCTTTTTGATCTCTTTCGATTCTGCTCGTATCACTTGTCTCGTTGGGTAGATGGGTCTTCAGGCTTGGGTTTTTGACTTTATGATAGTATTTTTTGCTTTGTCTTAGCCTTCCATACTGTATATTCCCCCAGGTGTTTTAGCTTTGAAGAATGAAATCTCGAGCACTTGATTATTCCTTCCTTGTGGTCCTTTTCCTGAAAAGGAAAAACATTCCGGACTCGAAGGTACATAGTTTATTAGATGATGACTGCTTAACCCTTTAAAACGTCCATCTGAAAGTGTAACCCTAGACCGGGAATTGTTCTATTTCCTCGCGTCTTTGCAGGTCTAATATCATCATCTTGTGATGGATTACCTTTATGCCTATCATCTAAAAAGGTTAGTAAATTTTTTTAAATGTTCAAAATAAAATCAAACGTGTGNGGGGGTATTCTTTTCCTTATAAGTAATACTTCTTTAGGTGGATGGCATTCCAGCTTGTTGGTAGAACTCTGCCGTCCATAGCTTCCAACTCATATGCGCATTTCCCAGCTATGCCTCAGATTTTGTAAGGTCCTTCCCAGTTTGGATTTAGCTTTCCTGCGCCTTCTTCTTTCGTTGATTGAAAGACTTTTTTGAGGAAGAATTACCCAATTTTGAAGTACCTGAGATGATCTTTACGGTTGTAATAATGCTCTATCATTTGTTTTTGAGCTACTATCCGTATCAGTGCTGCTTATCCCCGTGGTTCGAGCACGTCCAAGTTGGTCCTCAATTCGTCGTCATTTGCTCCCTCCATGGATGTTGATAACCTTATGCTTGGTTCGCCAATCTCCACAGGTATTAAGGCTTCTGAGCCATAGACAAGTGCGAACGGGGTTTCTCCCGTGGCTATTTTTGAAGTTGTTCTGTATGCCCATAATACCGCTGGTAACTCATCAGGACAGTTTCCTTTAGCTTTATCCAACCGCTTCTTTAGATTGTTGATGATGACCTTATTCGTTGACTCAACTTGACCATTACCCACGGGGTGGTATGGTGTTGAAGTGATCCGTTTGATTTGCCAGCTTTCGAAGAATTCTGTGATTTGCGAGCCTATGAATATTGGGCCATTATCGCACGCGATCTCCTTTGGTATTCCAAAGCGGCATATTATGTTTCGCCATAAGAAGCTTTTAACTTCCTTTTCTCGCACTTGTTTGAACACTTCTGCCTCTACCCATTTTGTAAAATAGTCAGTTAGCATGAGCAAAACCGTACATGTCCTTTAGCTGTGGGAAGAGGTCCTACTATGTCCATACCCCATTTCATGAAAGGGCATGGGGATATTATTGGATGCAATAATTTCGCTGGTCGATGCATGTTATTGGCAAACCTTTGGCCCCTGTCGCATTTAGATACGAATTTCTTGGCTTCTTCTTCCATCTTAGGCCAATAGTATCCAACTCTGATTATGGTTTTCACTAAGGATCTTGCCCCTGAGTGATTTCTACAGTGTCCTTCGTGGACTTCTTTCATCATAAATTCCATTTGGTTAGGTCCGAGGCATGTAGCTAAGGGTCCTCCAAACATCTTGCGATAAAGCAAGTTGCAAATAAGGCAGTACCGTGCAGCTTTGCGGTGAAGTACTTGAGCTGCTTTCCTGTCTTCAGGTACGGTTCCATTCTGCAAAAAATTAAGAATTTCGTTTCTCCAGTCCCAGGTTAAGTTGTTGAATACCTCATTCTTGTCCTGGTCGATCATTGAATGAAATAGTTGGACGACAATTGCATTGTCTTTGTTTGTTACTTTCGTGACTGCTGCGAGGTTAGCTAATGTATCTGCTTCTGCATTTTCCTCTCTAGGTAGTTGCATTACCTTCCATGTTTTGAATTGTCTCACAAGCTCCCGTGCTTTTTCAAGATACTGTTGAATTCCAGTCTCTCAAGAGATTTAAGTCCCCTGTATCTGATTTACTAGCAGTTGGGAGTCGCTGTTGATCACAATTTTCTCGATTAAGAGCTCCCGTGCGAGTTCAAGCCCTGCAATAACAGCTTCGTGCTCTGCTTTACTGTTAGTTACAGGATAACACTTGATAGTTTGTCGTGTCTTTTCACCCGTGGGTGATATTAAGACTATGCCTAAGATGGCACCTTTTATACCATCGGTGAATAGGGTCCATAGGCCCGGATTAGCACCGTTAAAAAGTTGTAACTCTTTTTCTACTTCAGGGACAATGTTATTACTAAAGTCGGCAACAAAATCAGCTAGTATTTGAGACTTAATTGCAGTCCTAGGCTAATAGATTATTTCATGCTCACTTAATTCTATGGCCCACTTGGCTAATCTTCTTTTCAATTCCNAAGCAGCGGTGGTTTCGATAGATAAATCTTCAGATTCTTGAGGGCTTGCTGACATTCTTCAGTCCATTCGAACTGATTCTGCTTTTTGAGAACTGAGAAGAATTTAAAATTTTTTTCGGAAGACTTAGAAATAAATCTTACCAAAGCTGCTATTCTCCCTGTCAGTCTTTGAACTTCTTTTTTATTTGCTAAAATATCAGGTATTTCTTCTATAGCTTTAATTTGAGCAGGATTTACCTCTATTCTTCTGTTCGATACAAGGAAACTCAAAAATTTACCTGATTTCACTCCAAAAGCGCATTTTTCTGGATTTAGCTTCATATTATACCTGCGTAAAATATCAAAGGTAGTAGAGAGATGCTGGAAATAGTCTTCTGCTTGTGTTGATTTTACCAACATATCATCAATATAGACTTCCATCGTCTTTCCAAGATGTTCTTGTAACATTTTAGTCACTAACCTTTGATAGGTAGCTCCAGCATTTTTCAAGCCAAAAGGCATAACTTTATAACAGTAAGTCCCCCTGTTTGTGATGAAGGAAGTTTTTTCCTCATCTGAGGGATCCATTTTAATCTGATTATAACCAGAATATGCATCTAAGAAGCTTAATAATTCATGACCTGTTGTGGCATCAATCATTTGATCTATATGTGGCAATGGGAACGAATCTTTGGGGCATGCTTTATTTAAGTCAGTATAATATGTGCATACTCTCCATTTGCCATTCTTTTTAGGCACTACAACGGTGTTTTCTAGCCAGTTAGGGTACGTTACCTCTCGTATCGAATCAATCTTCAAGAGTTTATGTACCTCTTCGTCGATCACTTGGTTCTTGAATGGTCCTTGCTTTCTTTTCTTCTGCTTAACAGGTACGAATGATAGATCTTCATTTAGTTTATGAGTCATCACTTCTAGTGGGATGCCTGTCATATTTGAGTGGGACCATGCAAAGCAGTCTGCATTAGCCTTTAAATAAACAATTAACTTACCTCTTTGACCGGGGCCCAGCCTCGTGCCTATATACACTTTCTGTTCAGGCTTTTGTTCAGACAATGGAACAACTTCGAGCTCTTCCGTAGTTGTTTTGATGTGCTCGTCTTCCTCCGGTTCATGAATGATGTTTGGTCTGGAATCTGCATCCGTGTGGTCTAATGCACCTTCTGTGGTAACTTGATTTACCTTCTCGTAAGTATTTTATTTTGTACCTGTTTGAAAAAAAAATACCTTCCGTACCTATTTGGGTAGTAATTTCTT
This sequence comes from Nicotiana knightiana, assembly GCA_005239525.1. Taxonomy (NCBI): domain Eukaryota; kingdom Viridiplantae; phylum Streptophyta; class Magnoliopsida; order Solanales; family Solanaceae; genus Nicotiana; species Nicotiana knightiana. The sequence continues at coordinate 71,878 of ML426591.1, read as the reverse complement.
CCATGCCTGTTTGGGCGGTGTCACCTGCTTGGGAGACTTCCTTATCCCTTGATTCTTTCACCTCTACTTTTTTGTTGTAGTGTACCACGGAATTTATATTTCTTGCAGTTTGCTGATCGCCTCTAATTTGCTGAATCCCCCATTCAGAGGGGAATTTAATTACCTGATGCAAGGTAGAGGGTATTGCTTTCATGTCGTGGATCCATGGCCTTCCCGCAATTACGTTATAAGCCATGTCAGTATCGATGACTTGGAACCTGGTACTTTTGATCACCCCCTCAGCATAAGTGCTAAGCTCAATTTCTCCTTTTGTTATAACCGTAGAGTTATCAAACCCTGATATGGCTCGTGCCCTTGGGATTACTTGATTCCCCAGTAGCATTTCTTCCACGACTCTTAGCAAAATGATATTGACTGAACTGCCTAGATCAATCAACACTCTTTTTACGTTAGTGTCATGAATAAGTAAATATATTACCAGAGCATCATTGTGAGGAAGCATTAATCCGCCGATATCTGCATCATCGAAGGTTATATCGTCCTCTTCCATATTTTCACGAACTCGTTTTCCATGTGTAAATTGTGAACTTTGTGGTTGTTTTGCAGACCACTCCATTTACTTCTTCACCTCCGTGTATCACGTTGACGGTTCATTTTGGAGAAGGAGGCTTTGGGGGCTCCTGCCTGTTCCTCATATATGCCTGTTTACCTTTATCACTAAACAATTATGTTAAATAGCGCTGTTTCAATATACATCATTCCATGTTGTAGCGGGGAATTCTCTTAGACTTTCCTTAAGCCGTTTCGTGGCTTCTGAGCTCTTATCGTCAAGGTTTCTTGCAAATGCCATGGCAGCTCAATTATTAGGCACCCTGGGTAATTGCATTCTTTCTCGTTGAAACCTGTCTACAAACTCACAGAGTAGTTCCGTGTCTCCTTGTTTTATTTTGAATATGTCTTCCATTCTTTTCTCAACTTTTTGTGCACCAGAGTGTGATTTTATAAATGAATCTGCAAGCTCAGCAAAAGAGTCAATAGAATTATCAGGGAGAAGAGAATACCAGGTTAGGGCTCCTTTGGTAAGTGTTTCCCCAAATATTTTGACAACGACTGATTCAATCTCTTGTTTTGTTAAGTCGTTGCCTTTTACTCCAGTAGTGAAAGCAGTCACATGATCACGTGGGTCAGTTGTTCCATCATATTTGGGAACGCCAGGCATTTTAAACTTCTTGGGTATAGGAAAAGGAGCCGCACTTGGCTTCCACAGTTGTTGAGAATACCTATCAACATCAATACCTTTGGTAATAGGCGGTACTTCAGGAACTTGTTCGATGCGATCGTTTTGCTCCTTCATCTGTTTCTGCATGGTTAGCAGTAAATTTTGTAATTCAGAGTTATTAGATATACCTGGTCTCGCTTCGAGAGATTCATTAGGAGTATCTCCTCTTCCTGAGTTTGCCAACCCAGATTGAGCATTTTCCATGGTGATGGTATTATTGGGGGGTGGTGTAGGTAATGCTGCCGGTAATACCCTCGCAAATTCTTGCAAAGCTTGGCTCACATACTCTGTAATCATTTGCTTTACACGATCTTGTTTCACCGTTTGATCATTATCACCATTGTTGTTATTGGATCTTTCTGGGGATTGTTCCCTTGAACCACGTGGATTTCCTGAAGGCGATTGAACTGGGGTTCTATCCCTTTGCTGGTTGTTGTCGTTGGAGTTTGACATAGTTCAGAGCATATCACTTGAAAAGCAAACAAAGATATCAGATTCTCGGTAACGGAACCAATTTGTTTAACCAAAGAATTAGATCTTTTGACTAAAGCTATTTCTAGGATGAACACGGGTTACTGATAATCAAAGAAAATAGAGAAAAATGAATAATAGACAATATTGCAGAAATATAGAAAAGAAAAGTAGATTGTATTCGAGAATCAGATGCCTTTACAAGTTGTATTCCCCTCCCTTATATAGGAGATTCCTTGATATAATGTACAACTCTTGCTATGGTTGCCAATTAATGACTAATTATGACATTAATGGGGCGTTACAAAGGATAACGGTAATTGGGGTACGGTTACATAACATATGAGTAATCAATTGCGGGTTCTTGAATCTGCTCATAGCTTTGTCCAGATTCATTCTGACTGGGTCTCTTCCCTGTTTTGATCAGGTTGAGTTTCCTGTGGCTGATAAACTCGAGGGTTTATTGAATCGTGCCTCTTTGTTCCGTACCTCTTCAACGAATCACATCCAGTTGTCGCGTTCTCCTGTGTCCACATAACTGGCTAAGTTGTTAAAAGCTGGCTTAAGTGTGAAACTCTTTTTTGCCAATACATCGGGGGATAGAGATCAACCCCGATAAAATCAAGCCTATCGAGAACATTACAATCGTGGACAGCTTTAAAGCCGTGCAAAGAATGACAGAGCGGATAGTCGCCTTAGGCCGGTTTATCTCGAGATATTCATATTGAAGTCATAGGTTCTTCTCACTACTTAAAAAGAAGAAAATTTTTGCCTGGACCCCATAGTGACAATAGGCGCTAGAAGAATTAAAACAGTACCTCACGATTCCACTATTGCTTCATACCCCAAAAGCAGATGAAAATCTCTAATTATACTTAGCAGTCTCAAAAGTTGTGGTAAGTGGTGTCCTAGTTCGAGAAGAGCAAGGTACACAATTTCCCGTTTATTATGTAAATCGAACCTTAGGCGAGGCAGAAACTCGATACTCACACTTAGAAAAATTGGCACTTGCTCTAATAAGCGCCTCTAGGAAGCTAAACCCATATTTTCAGTGTCATCCAATATGTGTGGTAACCACTTACGCTCTTCATAATGTTTTACATAAGCCCGAACTGTCGGGCCGATTGGCCAAATGGGTCGTCGAACTAAGTGGGTATGATATCGAATATCAACACCAAACGGCCATCAAGTCTCAAATTTTGGCAGACTTCGTGGGCGACTTCACGCCAGCCCTCGTACCCGAGGTCGAAAAGGAATTTTTGTTAAAATAGGGTACATCACCGGGGGTGTGGACCTTTTTTACAGACGATGCTTCGAATGTGAAAGGGTCCGAGCTAGGCATCATTTTGAAACCGCCCACGGGAAGCACAATTAGACAATCTATCAAAACTTCTAAGTTGACTAACAATGAGGCCGCGTGCGAAGCCATGATTGTAGGTCTTGAACTAGCTAAAAGCTTGGGAGCAGAGGTCATCGAAGCCAAATGCGACTCCCTACTAGTGGTAAACCAAGTCAACAGAACCTTCGAGGTTTGAGAGGATAGAACGCAAAGGTATTTGGATAAATTGCAGGTGACACTACATCGTTTTAAGGAATGGAATTTGTAGCATGTACCTTGAGAGAAAAACAACGAGGCCGATGACCTTGCAAACCTGGGATCATCAGTTGAAGACGATGAAATCAGCTCGGGGACTGTCGTTCAACTCTCGAGGTTAGTGATCAAAGAAGGCCATGCGGAAATAAACCACGAGCTTAACTTGGTATTGGAGGAATAAATATATTGAGTATTTGAAAAATGAAAAGCTCCCATCGGACCCTAAGGAATCAAGGATTCTACGGACAAAAATTGCTCGATTCACATTGGCTGGGGATGGAACATTATACAGGAGGATGTTTGACGGACCGTTAGCAGTATATTGGGACCAGGGGACACCGATTATGTCTTACGGGAAGTTCATAAGAGTACTTGCGGGAACCACTCCGGTGCCGAATCACTAGTTCACAAAATCATCAGAGCAGGGTACTATTGGCCCAGTGTGGAGAAAGACACTAAAGAATTCGTTCGAAAATGTGATAAGTGCCAAAGGTATGCACCAATGATACACCAACCCGTAAAGAAACTTCATTCAGTCCTATCCCCATGGCCATTTATGAAATGGGGGATGGATATCGTCGTCCCTCTGCCATCGGCCCTAGGTAAAGCTAAGAGTTCATTTTATTTATAACTGACTATTTCTCTAAATGGGTTGAAGCACAGGCCTTCGAGAAATTCAGAGAAAAAAAAGTTATAGACTTCATCTAGGATCAAGTTATATGCGGATTGGGGATACCTGTCGAGATTGTATGCGACAATCGAAAACAATTCATCAGCAGCAAAATAACAAAGTTTCTCGAAGATCAAATAAAAAGGATTTTATCGGCACCGTATCATCCTAGAGGTAACGGACAGGCCGAATCGACAAACAAGATCATCATCCAGAATATGAAGAAAAGTTTGAACAACTCCAAGGGAAAATGTAGAGAAACTCTAATCGAAGTCCTTTGGGCATATCAAACAACGTCAAAATCCAGTACGGGGGCAACACCGTTCTCCTTAGTATATGGCGCGGAAACATTGATCCTGGTCGAAGTCGGGGAACCCAGCGCCAGATTTTGATACACAACGGAAGAGTCAAATCACGAGGCTATGAGTACGAGCCTCAAACTACTAGATGAAAAATGAAAAGTCGCCCTTGTTTGAATGGCCGTGCAAAAATAACGCATCGAAAGGTATTATAATCGAAGGACCAGCCTTTGCCACTTTAGAATCGGGGACTTGGTTCTGAGAAAAGTCACCCTCAACACTCGAGACCCTAACGAAGGAAAACTCGGCCCAAATTGGGAAGGACCGTATCAAGTGCTCGATATCGTCGGAAAGGGATCCTATAAGCTTGGCACGATAGACGGCGAGCAACTACCAAATACTTGGAACATCTCACTCCTCAAATGATATTATTATTAAGGTATGACCTTCTCTTTCTTCATTTACATTTTACACTAATTTATTTTCAGGTGTTCGATCAAAGGTATGGAAGTTCTCTTCAAGCAGGAAGATATTAGAATCTTAAAGCACGTGTTGCACTCTTTTTTCCTTCGACCGGTTTTTATCCCAAATGGGTTTTTCCGGCAAGGTTTTTAACGAGGCAACCATTTTTTCGTGCTGACTTAGAGTATCCGAGATTTCTTTATAATCAACCTTGAATACTGGGGGGCATCACCCTCGGATGTTATATTTTCAAGGAAAATACTTCATGTCAACAGGGTCTCGATAGGAAAACTTTGTAATAGGCCAAACGGTCGAATAAACCGTGTCCGTATAGTTACTCAATCCCTAATGGCAAAACATGTATGCATGTATGAACTATTGAAAGAAGTACTTTTCCTTACCAGATGTCATGTGCCTTAATGAAAGTTTCTACTTTACAAGTTCCATACTTATGATTTCTTGTGAAAACTGGCTCAAGGGCCAAGTACAACTACACCTCGAACGATCAACCCCATACCCGGGGACTGCCGTAAAAAATAAACATGTTCGAACTATCAAACTTCGAAACCGTAAGACCTCAAAAGAGGCAACCCTCGATTTTATAGGCCAAGGCCACCATACTCGGGGACTAACACTTTGAACAAGTTCGAAGTGTTATTAGGAAAATAAGCCCAAGAGGCATACCCAAAGGCTATGGCCAAACTAACGCGTCTCGGAGACGTCCGAATTCCGCAATAAAAATAGGCCTTTGAATTCTTTTAAAAACCGGTTAAGAAAGGCTACCCTCGGAAAAATAATCAAAGGGCTTCGATAATATCAGCCCTCAAAAAACCTTAAGAGGTATCAAATTGTTTAAATATAAATTTGTTCTAAGGCATAAAAATCAAAGGGTTTCGATCAATATTAAACCGTCAAAAAACCCAATAGGTAAAACATTCATGCTAAGGTATAACGAAATTCCTATATATAAGAATCTCTAAGCTGAAAAGGGAAAAAAGCCATTTTTCTGAGGCCATATCGGTCGATTCAAAGAGCCTAAGGGCCATTACATTTTTGAGTTCGAGAATCCATTCTCACTCAATTCAAACCTAATGGTTTTACTACTTCGAGTTCGAGTAAAAACGCACTCAACTACAGTTCGAGAATCCATTCTCATTCAATTCAAACCTAAGGGTTCTATTACTTCGAGTTCGAGTAAAAATTCACTCGACTACAAAATATTAGTGTGGCTTCGGCCATGTTTCCCAAAAATCTAAGCCTTAAACATATTATTTATTCACAAGGCATAAAGTATGTCAAAATTGTATAAGGCACAAAATAGATTTGAAATTATCACAAGGCAAAAATTTGAGACGAAACTTAGAAACATTTTTATATATATCAACAGAGGTGTTTACAAAGGACCAAACAGGTCCTACACAAAGAAAAGAAAAACAAAAGTACAAATGCCCTAACTATGGTCGGGGATGATTCCCTCCTCGGGGGCAGCTTCCTCTTCGGGACCTTCATCATTATCGGACCCGCTCTTGCTGCCTTCATTATCGTCATCATCATCAGAAGAGGCCAGTATCCTGGCATCAACTTCATGCACCTTTGCCTGTGCTATATCCTTAGAAACATCAAACCTCGGGCATGAATCTCCTTGAGGGTCTCTCTACGAGATTGGTATATCGCTAGCTCGGGGGTTCATTGTGCTCGATCGACATCCTCCCTCAATTGTACTTGAGCAGGCTCGGCATCAACCAAATATATGGCCACCGACTTATAGGCCTCGACCTTCATTTTTTCGGCCTCAGCTTGGACCTTAGCAAGCTTAGCCTCGAGCTCCTCGATCCTCTTGACGTGAATCAAGCACTTCTCCCTAGAATTCCAAAGTTGGACTTCGGCCGATGCAACTAGGCCAAGGCGGTCTCTTCTCCATAGCAATGTGGTCCATGCCTTCTTTCCACTTATAACAATCAGTTTTTGCTTGATCGACCTCCTTCTGAAATAACTCGATCTTCTCAATCTTTTGCTGCAACTGTGACATTAAAACATTAGCTTTCACTCTTGAATCGAGCCCGTATTTTTCAAGAGAATTTTTACCTGCTCGTTCAGCTCGATTTCCTCCTTGTGGGCTCTAGCCAAATCAGCTTGGTGGTCCCTGATCTCCTCGTCCTTCTGCCCACAGAGAAGCTTGAGAGCTTTTTTCTCCTCTGAAAGCCTTTGGAGATCGGCCTCACATTGGCTTAAGTCAGATCGTGACTTAGAGAAAGCCTATATGAGAAAAGATAGAAGTTAGATAGAAAGAAGGAAAAATGAAAGAAAACTACATCAACAAAATTAATACTTACTCGGCTCAGAAGACGTTGGGCCTCTTCAAAGAGGTTGGATGCCTCATTTAGATCGGAGGCATCCTCGACCCTGGTAAAGCAATCCCGAAAGGGATCCTCCACACCGGGAACTCTGCCTATCTCGGGAGTCTTCATGGCCTATTCATCCCTTATGGCCTCCTCAGAAAAGGCAGGCAGGTATGGAGAGTGACCTGCTGTCACTGCCCCAAGTGAGTCGCTCAAGGAGCTCTGTTCATCTCTGGGGGTCTCGGAACCATCCCACTATGGTATGATCGCCATTTGACGAGAGGCATCTTCGACCTCAGATGATTCGGGGACCTTGCCCGAATTGTTCTCCAAAACTCCTTCATCACGAGGAAGTGCCTCATCAACTACCACCGATTTAATGGCCTTGATGGTCTCGACAGTATTCCCCGCTCGGCTCACCAGTGTCGAGTCACTGCCTTCATTATCATCTTTATCTTCTTCCCTTAATCTTTGGACTAACTCCATAGTTAGAGAGATCACGTTACCCTTGGGTTTATGATTTGTTGCCTTCTTGGGTTTGGGGTCCTCGAATGTCGAGACCCTCTTTCTTTTATTGTCCTTCCCCAGCTTCGGAACCGGGGCCATAGCCTCTTCCGCACCATTCGGAGGCCTCAGGACCGCTTCCTTGTTCAGGCCTGCACAAAAGAAGATTAAGTAAGAGAAAAGAGGTTTAGCCAATATATCAAGTATGAGAAAAGAGAAACTTACCATGGTTCTTTGCTTCCCATCGACCTTTTTCCAAGTCACGCCAACAGCTGCCGGCATGGGAAGAAATCGAAGCTACCTTCCGGACCCAGTTCTCGGGGTCAGAGACTGCTTGAGGCACCCAAGAATACGCTGCTTGATAAAGAAAGGTGTTAAGTAAAGTAGAAAATAAAACACAATATGGGAACCCACAAGTAAAGTGTCACTTACTCTTCGGGTTCCATTTCTCAGGAAATGGCATTTTCTCTTTCGGGATGAGGTTATAGGTCCTCACCCGAACAAATCGACCCATCCACCCTTGGTATTTTTCCTCGTCGATGCTAGAGAACAATGCGTTGGTCGCTCGATGTTGCAGCTTGATTAATCCCCGAAAGATACGAGGACCGTATTGTCGGATAAGGTGGTCGAGGGTGAATGCTGAACCCTCTGCTTTGTTGGTGAAGAACCGAAGCATGATCATAATACGCCAAAATGAAGGGTGTATTTGGCCTAGAGTCACCTGATATTGACGGCAGAAGTCAATGATGACTGGATCGAGGGGGCCCAATGTGAAATGATAAGTGTAAACACTTAGATATCCTTTCACGTGGGTGGTAATGCTTTCTTCAGGAGAAGGGATCTCTACAAATTTTCCCCCAGTTACAATCCCTTTTGATTTTCTCGAGGTAACCCACGGTTATCGAGCAGATATACCTTGATACGTGCTCACTTCGACCGGGAACCGGTGGAGGATTCTCAATTTTAAGGTCGGATTTAAGTGTGCACGTGTCGGGAATCAACTCTTCAGGGAGCGGTTCTGTCGGCGTTTTATCGTCGGCCGGCCGTGAAGAAGAAGAGGAAGATTTTTCCTTTTGTGGAACAATTTTGGATGTTTTCTCCATTATATGTGTTGAAGAAAGAGGAAGGTAGTAAGTTCTGGTGGTTCGATTTGGCGAAGATGACTTAAGGAGTAATGAAAGAGAAGAGCTCGAGAGAGTTTCAAGCTTAAAAGAACTGATGAAGATGAAAGTAAAGTTTGATTCAGAAAAAAGAAGCCATATTTATAAATCTACGGTGACGGTTCGATGACCCTAGTGGCCGACCGCCCACTGATGCTCATTAATGGTTTGGGGAACTGTACCGACGGGACGTTTTAGTCACTTCTATCGCTTACGTCATAAGGATGACATCACTGTCTATCAAGGTCATAGAAAAATCGAAGGCTCAATTCGTTTCGTATCATTATATTCCAAGAAACTAGGGGATTATCCGTGTACGGTAGAAATTGGGGCTACCCGATTTCACTATTTCATCGAAACCAAGATGTTGCATCGAAGAGCAAAGGCGTTGAGTTTGAGATCGGAGTTTCTCTCGAGATCGATGTCAGTATCAATCAAAGCCAAGGGAGATAGACTTCAAGTAGCATCGGGTAGTTTAGTAACGGAAAGAGCGAGATATTCATCATTAGCCGAGGATCGTGGCGTGAATCTCGGAACGGATCAATCCAGAAGCGGTTAATTAGTTTTTTTATATGATTCCCTTCTGTAATTAGAGATGTTCCATAATTAGGATTCTTCTACTATATAAAGAGGAGTTCCAATCATTTGAAAGGATATATTGTTTACTGAGAAACGCTATACAGTTCTTTCTTTCTTGCTTACTGTTCATCAGAGTTATTTTATCTTTATTATTCTTATATTGTTATCACCTCGAGAGTACTTTGAGTCGAGGTCGAAGTTCAGCTCGCACACTAGTTTGTTTATTTTACAGTTCACTTCTATCATTTACTTTCTCATTTATCAATTGGTATTGGGTGAAATCACATATCCTTAAAACCATAATATAAGTTTAATTGTTATCCAAATTTCTGAGTAAACGGTCTCAATTATAATGTTGTTTTTTTCTCGCTAGATCTTTCACTTTTGCAATAGAGAATGTACTTAATTACCCCATGTTACATTTTGTTTCTTCTTAACCAGAGAAGCTAGCATGCAATTGCAAGAATATCCTCCAGTAGTAAATGTAGAGAAGAGGACCATGTCATCTCATATTCCACCAGCTCAAGCATTGACTGTTGCATGGTCCACCCTTGAATTATCACAGCTCATGGCGGATTTAGGGGCGGAAGGATTTTGCCTGAACCTTCTTCGCCAAAATTACACTATATATATAATACAAAATCTGTGTTTTACCTCTATATATTATATTTTGAATCCCTTTGACACAACTTAAAAGCATAGCTTAGTATTTAAGGGGGTTCGAAACCTTTGTGAGGTAACTAGCTCAATTTCCATAGCCACAATTTGTTTTAATTTTTTAACTTTTTTCTTTCTTGAACACCCTTAACAAAAATCCTACCTCCACCACTGCCACACCTACTACAATACTAGTGAAGTAATCCCTGTTGGCCCAGGTGAAGGATAGTTTGAAGATTGACAAAGGAAGCCCAGGCATGAACTAGGTACATCCCTTGCGTACATAGACTATATTCGATCATGTGGGATGCACGTGAAGGAGATAAACTTAACTTGGAGTAATTGATATCTCCTGATCGGAAAGGTTGCAAAATTGATAAGGAGAAAGACTTGTTATTCAAAGAGAACATTATCCAAGATAAGGAAGGAGTTAGGAGTTGAGATCAACTAGAACTCTTCCACCAAGGAAGAGTAGCATTAGAACTCTAGTTATTTATTCATCTACTAAATCTATATATTGCAGGATGTTCTCATTCTACAGACATGCAAAAACGCAGAAGTTAAATAGGAATTGAGAGCAAAATAGCAAGGCATTTTGCACGCACTTCGTGTGTGATTCAAGTGTGCAAATCTGAAGCTACATGAACCAGATAGAAGAACTAGTTCCAAGTGTCTGTCTTTTATTATAGTTCAATTGTAGTAGGCATTTTCATATTGTACCTTTCAGCTTTATCTATAGGCAATTATAATAGGTACTTAGAGTATTCAAGTTAGAGTTAACTTAAAGTTGTCGCAACAGTTAGAGGCTGTTTGCTACAAGGGATTAGAGTTAGTCCTAGGTTTACAAAAGAGTTTTTTAAATGCAGTTTTTGGCCCAGTGATCTAGTGGAGAGTTTGGGAAAATCCTATTGGGAAGTAGGTCGTGATTTTTTCACCTTTTGAGCCAGGTGTTTTCCACGTAAAATACTTGTGTTCTTTACTTTCTGCATTTACTATTTCAGCAATAGTAGGTTAAGGAACACTTAGAAGAACCAGGTCCTTTCATAATCAGTTTAAGCAAAAAATTGGTCACCACACAAATCACCCCCCCCCCTTCTTGTGTGGTATTGAAGTATAAAACATCAATTGGTATCAGAGCGGGTTATCCTTGAAGAGGCTAAGACCTTAGGAGAAGATCAAGATAAGTGCATCACCTGGAAATTGGGAAGGATAATCCACTGCTAGGCCACCACTCTTCAATGGCCAATACTACTCCTGGTGGAAAAACAGAATGAGAGACCACATCATAGGAGAAGACTATGAGCTATGGGACATTGTCACTAATGGTCCCCTGGCTACCATGAAGAATAATTCTAAAAGAATAGATGTGCTAAAAACAAGAGCTGACTGCACTGCCGAGGACTTGAGGAAATGGGAGAAGATGCCAAAGACAAGAAATGGCTTGTGTGTGGACTTGGTCCAGACGAGTATAGCAGAATTCAAAAATGTACTACTGCTAAGGAAATTTGGGACACCTTGCCAGTGGAATATGAAGGAAAACCTCAAACGAAGAGGTCCAGAGGAACTCTACTATATTCTCAATATGAGAATTTCACTATAAAAGAAGGGGAAACCATCCAAGAGATGTATACAAGGTTCACCACATTGAAAAATGAACTTAAATCTCTTGGAAGGATTATTCTTGGAGAAAAAAAAGTTTAGAAGATTTTGACAAGGGTTCTTCCAGTCTCTTGGGAAAGCAAAATCACTTCCATTCAGGAATCAAAGAACATTCCACTCTTAAGTTGGATGAGCTGATTGGAAATCTCACTGCTTATGAACTTAGAAGGCAAACCATGAAGATGGATGTTCCCAAAAAGGAAAGATCCTGGCACTCAGAATCACTGAAAGTTCTGATCTAGAGGAAGATGAGATGGCTATGATCACAAAGGACTTCAAGAAGTGGAAACTATAGCAAACCAAGGGTTCCTGAAAAACAAACCAATGAGGGTTGCTACAAATGGGAAATTGAATGGAAGAAGGAAAGAGCTGAACGAAGAAACAGGAAGAAGGAACAAGTACATCCAAAGAAGAACAAAGGATCAACAAAGGGTATGGTTGTTGCTTGGGAAGAAAGCTCAGATGAGGACTCAGATGATGAAGATGGAGATGAACAAGCACTTATTGTAATTGGATAATCCGATGAGGAATTCAAGGTAAGTATAATTCATCTCAAAGACAAGATTAAATTTTTGTCTAAAGAAAGACTATCTGAGTTACTTCTAGATTTCATTGATGAATCTGAGGACATAAACAAAGAAAAGGAACAGTTGTCTAAGGAATGTGTGATTTTAAAAGCATAGTGTAAGAACCTGGAACTCAGAGTTAGTGAGACTGTAAGTGAGAATACTGCACTAAAGAACCAGGTTCATGCATTTGAAGCAAATGTCCCAGAACTAAAATCTAAAAACCTAAAGCTGAAATTAGGAACAAGTAAGAAGACAGTTGATTGCACACAACTCACTCTAGAAGAAAATATAGGTAAAATGAAACATGAGTTGTATAAGAAGGATGAGCAGGTAAGAAATTAGAAGGAGGATCTAGAAAAGGTCAAGCATGAACTAGACAGAACCTGTAAATGGAACAGGTCCTCCGATGCTCTTTCATGGCTACAGGAACATCATAGTAGCAATAGAAGATGAATTGGCTTTGGGAATAAGCAACCTAAATGGGATCCCAAAAGCAAGTTCCTTACACTTCGTGAGAACAAGATTTTTACTCACTGTGGTAAAATAGGTCACTATAAATGTGAATGTAATGAAAAGAAAAGGCAATCCAAAAGAACAAAATATTTGTTCAAAGGGACCCAAACTAGTTTGGGTTCCTACGACTAACCCCTAATTTCTTTTTGCAGGTTCAAGTGAAGGGGAGCAGCCATATATGGTACATATATGGGAAGAAATGTGAGATCATTGGGGTTGGTAAGGTAGGTAAGATTGACTCTCACTCTATTGAGAATGTCTACTTGATAGACGGCTTAAAATACAGTCTAATTAGTGTAACACAACTGTGTGATAGAGGTAACTTGGTAGCATTCACCTCTACTAAATGTTTTGTGATTAATCTTACCACTGACAAGATTGTTTTGCAGGGAAAAAGAGTGAACAATATATATATATATATATTGTAGATCTATCCACACTTTCAGAAAATGAATGCACTTGCTCAAGTGTGTTGGACAATGATCCCCTCCTTTGGCATAAGAGACTTGGACATGCAAGTCTCAGTCAACTCAACAAATTAGTCTCCAAGACTTGATGATAGGACTGCGTAACAATAAGTTCAAGGAAGACAAAGTTTGTGAGGCTTGTGCAAGGGGGAAGCAGGTAAGATCCTCTTTTAAATGCAAGAAAGTGGTAAGTACCACCAGAACGATAGAACTGGTCCATATGGATCTCTGTGGTCCAATGGGAACATTAAGCAGAGGTGGTAAAAGATATGTGATGGTGCTTGTTGATGATTACTCTAGGTTTACTTGGACTTTGTTTTTAACAACTAAAGATGAAGCATTTGACATGTTTACTTATTTTGTTAGAAAAACTCAGAAACAACTAGGTAATCAACTTGCATCAATTAGGTCTGATCAGGGCACTGAATTTGAAAATGCTAAATTTGCTGAATTTTGTGATGCGCATGGCATATATCATAATTTTTCTGCTCCTAGGACTCCACAACAAAATGTAGTAGTTGAAATAAAGAATAGGACACTTGAAGATATTGCTAGGACTATGCTTCTTTCTAGTCAACTGCCCCATAGCTTCTGGGAAGAAGCTGTAAATACTGCATGCTACATCATAAATAGGTGCATGACTAGACCTCTTGTAGAGAAGACTTCCTATGAGTTACTTAAGGGGAAAAAACCAAATATATCCCATCTTAGGGCATTTGGATGCAAGTGCTTTGTGAAAAATAATGATAAAGACTCCCTAGGTAAGTTTGATCTCATAAGTGATGAGGGAGTATTCTTGGGATATTCTTCACATAGTAAATCTTATAAGGTCTATAACAAAAGAACTATGTGTGTTGAAGAAAGTGTTCATGTGGTGTTTGATGAAACTAACATTCTTTCTGAGAGACAGGAACATGATGATGAAGCAATTGGGCTGGTAAGAAACTTAAATGAAACCACAGCCCAGACTGAAGCTGCACTGGAAGAAGGAACCGGTGATGGAACAGGTTCATCCACCAAAAGCAACATGACAAGGGGAATAGAAAAAAGAGGAAATGATCCTCAAATCTCAATGGAACATGTCCATGAACCTGTTCCACAACAACAAAACACTGAAGGAACATCAAGCGAAAACCAGTTGGTTGTAAGACCTTACAAGTATCAAAGTTCTCATCCCATTAAGAACATAATTACTGATCCAACCTCTGGAATGAAAATCAGATCTTCATTAAAGAATCTTTGTGCTTTTGATGCTTTCTTATCTCTTATTGAACCTAAAAATATTGTTGGGGCTTTGCAGAATACAGACTAGGTAAATGCAATGCAAGATGAACTCAACCAATTTAAAAGGAGTCAAGTTTGGCATCTGGTACCAAAACCCTTGGACAGATCAGTAATTGGCATAAAATGGGTCTTCAGAAACAAACTTGATGAAGATGGAACAGATACAATGAACAAGGCAAGATTGGTGGTTGAAGGATATAGTCGGGATGAGGGCATAGACTATGATGAAACCTTTGCTCCAGTTGCAAGGTTGGAAGAAATAAGGCTCCTCATCGCCTTTGCTACTTACATGGAAATAACCCTCCACCAGATGGATATCAAGAGTGCCTTCCTCAATGACTATTTAAAGGAAGAAGTGTTTGTCAAGCAACCTCTGGGGTTTGAAAACAAGGAGAACTTGATCATGTGTACAAAATTGACAAAGCATTTTATGGACTCAAGCAAGCTCCAAGAGCATGGTATGAAAGATTATCAAAGTTTTTGCTTGAGCATGACTACAAGAGAGGTAAAATATACAATACTTTATTCTTGAAAGAAAAAGGTAAAGATATCTTGGTAGTTCAGATATATATTGATGATATAATCTTTGGAGAAACTACTGATAAGCTAAGTAAAGAATTTGCTAAACTGATGGGAGTGAATTTGAAATGAGCATTATGGGTGCTCTGTTTAGCCTTACAAATTAAATAAAATTCAAACGGAACTATGATCCATCAGCAGAAGTATGTAAAAGAGTTGCTCAAAAGGTTTAAAATGGAAGATTCCAAAGAAATTGACACTCCTATTGCAACAACTACAAAGTTGGATAGAGATGAACCTGGTTCATATGTTGATCAGAAGTTGTATAGGAGAATGATTGGCTTATTATTGTATCTCACTGCTAGTAGACCTGACATGGTTTTCAATGTAGGCCTTTGTGCAAGATTTCAGAAAGGTCCAAAGGAGTCTCACTTGACTGTTGTCAAGAGAATTTTGAGATATCTAAAAGGCACCACTGATCTTTGTCTTTGGTATCCAAAAGGTAGTAATTTCAATCTTGTGGGATATGTTGATGCTGATTATACATGTTTTCTTGTGGATCGAAAGAGCACCTCAGGTATGGCACACTTTCTTGGCTCATGTCTTGTGTCTTGGGCCACCAAAAAGCAAAATTCAGTGGCCTTATCTACTACTAAAGCTGAGTATGTTGATGTTGCTTCATGTTGTGCTCAATTGTTGTGGATCAAACAACAATTAATGGACTTTGGAATTGATGTTGGTTGTATCCCCATTTTTTGTGATAGCACTAGTGCAGTTAGTATGACCAAGAACCCGGTTCATCACAAGAGAACTAAGCACATAGATATTAGGCATCACTTTTTGAGGGATAACTATGAAAAGAGGTTGATCATTGTGGAATTTTGTGCTACTGACAAACCAATAGCTGACATTTTCACAAAGTCCTAAGTAGATATCACTTTGAAAGGAATAGGTTAGAATTAGGGATGACTAAGATCACCTAAAAGGACCAATTCAGAATTTACAACAAAAAAAAAATGAATGAAAAAAGAATTTGGTTAGAAAATCTGGAAATCGTGTATATAATTAGAATAATTTCTACTCAGTCTAATACTGTAAAAAGTATACTCTTGTGCCATGTGTTAGAAGGACTCATAAATCTCTAATGATATTTTCTCTATTTTGGCAAATTTAGACTTGCACAAGAGAATTCTCAATGAAGAACCTGGTTCATCAAGATAACACAGTATGTTTTCTACACTCTGCACAATTTGAAATAATAATATTTGAATCACGAGAAGTGTCCTACCTAAGTCCAAATTCCTTTAAAACTTATCTTTTACTAGTGAATCAGTTTCGTTCAAAGACTCTTAACCGTCTTAAATCACCTAGATTCCAGTAAAGACTCCACTGTCTATTCAAAACTGACAATTCAGTTTGATTAGACTTCTAAAGGACTGATAAGTCTGCCGTTACCCATTAGTTACTCCCTCTTTAAATTGATCATCATCATCTCTGCCTTCACTCCATAGTTCTTAAAGCCGTCGAAATACTCTTCACCTTCTCTCATATTCCAGATTTCATTCTACCTTTCTTCCTTCTTCCAAAACCAAGTATAAAAATGACTAACCCTTCTGATAACCCTAGTACACCCCCACCATGCTCCTTATCTTCGACCACCCCTCAGCCTAAGAAAAGAAGGGTTAAGATGCTTGATCACAAGACAATGGTTGTAAGTGCATTATTAAAAAAATTAGACGCACAACTAAAAGTTAGCCAAGACCAAGAACCCCAAAACTCAGAAGAATCTTTCAAGTATGCAACTGAGGGGGAAGAAATTGGGTCTTCTGATACTGAACAGGTAATCTCTGGCCCAAATACTACTATTGAAGTCAATTCTGAGTTGGCTAAAAATCTGGAGAATAGGTTTATTTTGGTTGGATCTGTGGTGGATGTAGAAACTTCTGATTCGAGAAGGAGAGGTGGTAAAAATAAAAAGGGAAAAGAAAAAGAGAGTGAGGGTGTTAGAAGTGAAGAAAGGGGAATGGGGAAAAGAGTGGTTGATTCTTCACCCACTTCTGATACAGGTAGAATGTCTATTTGTGGAGCAGAATCATATAAAGTGGAGGAAAGTGTCAAGAAAATAGGGGGAAGTAGGTCTGGCGAAGCCGCTGAATAGCTGGTTAAACTTGGGAAAAATGTAGATGAACCTGGTTCATCGGTTGAAGAAACCCTCACAGACCTATTGAAGAAAGTAGGTGACAGCTACAACCCCAAGAAGAAGAGAAATTCCAAGGCTAAGACCCCTGGCACTGCTAAGGATAATAAGAAAAGGAAGGATGCCCATTTTGACAGTGTTGAAATTCCTCCCACAAGAGGAAGATCCATAAGAAGTCAACTAAAGCAGAATGAGGCAGAGTTGCAAAGAGCCTTAGAAGAAAGCAAAAAGAAAAGGGTGGACAAAGGGAATAAGAAGGTAGGTGAGCTTTTTGAGGCAAGAAGTCTACTTCTATGTCAAAGTCTGTTGAACCATCCACCCTGGCAAAAAGGACCAGGTCTGCAGTAAAAACCAAACAAGTAAAAAATTGTTGAAGAAGAGGAATGGAGTGGAGAAGAGGAAGATGAATCAGACAGTGAAAAGGACAAGATGGCCAAATTTGGAAAAAGAACAATTCTGAAGGGTAGACTCCTCAAGGATTTGGAGGAGGAAGGAATGATGCTGCTGTAGGAGAAATCGGAAGTGAAAGGCTAGAAGGACATGGTCCTTCATATGGATGGCAGGTTGGCAAGGGGTGAAATTATTGAGTTTACAGCAAATGCTGAAGTGAAGGATGGAAGGGTTACCAGTCTGGTGAAAGGGGTGCAAATTTCTTTGATGAAAAGGAGCTGGGTGAAATTCTAGGCGTACCTGTTGAGGGGTACAATGACTACACAAAGCTGAAATGGTCAAGCCTAGAAAACCTTCCCACTGACCTTGCCATCAGTAGAAAATTCAGTGACAATGAGGAGGAAAGTGAGCCCAAGGCTGTGTACAAGAGTGAGATGAAGCAACCCCACAAGGTGCTATTTGAATTCATCAACAAGTGTGTTCTGCCTATGCAGGAAAGGAGGAACATCGCCAACTTCATGAACTTAGTTCTGATGGAATGTTTGGATAGAGGGAGGTAGATTAACTAGCCTGGATTTATAATCCAGCTCCATGATAGGGTTATCAATGGCTCCAAAGCTCATGCGATTCCCTATGGCTTCATTCTCATAGTTGTGCTTTCACATTATAAGGTGCCTCTGAAATAGTGGGAGATGGCTGCAAGCAAAGATCACTTTGGTGCTAACACTCTGATTGCTTGTGACTATGAGGTCCATGCCACTCATAATGAACCTGGTTCATCTAATAAGGTACCCGTCAATAGCAAGGTCAGAGCCTTGGTGCAGGAGAGTAGGCAAAGACGCTGAAATTGAAAGGTTGAAGACACGGTTGGCTGAGGTAGAGTCTGAGAGAGATGCTCTCAGAACTGAGCTGGAAAGGGAAAATGAGAAGAATGATGGAATTCTTCAAGACATGATGAAAATTCTCCAAGCCAAAAATCAAGCCTCTAGTTCTTCCAAGCCTTAAACTCGTAGCCAAGTGTAGACCCTTCAATGACCCAGTTTGGGATGTTTCTTGTTTGCTAATGTTTTTAGTATTTTTATTTCTTTTTGTGGTTTGTGGAAGCATCATATCAACTATCAATGAAATTCGCTGGTTTTTGCTCTAACTTTCTGTTTATATTTCTTTGATAGTTTAAATTCTTAGCTTGATTGTTGATGATTAATTCATGAATGCATTTGCAGTATCCCAATGGCCATA
This sequence comes from Nicotiana knightiana, assembly GCA_005239525.1. Lineage (NCBI taxonomy): Eukaryota > Viridiplantae > Streptophyta > Magnoliopsida > Solanales > Solanaceae > Nicotiana > Nicotiana knightiana. Next base: position 53,027 of record ML426591.1, on the reverse strand, counting down.
AAAGTCTTAAAATTTGGGAATCACACATTTTTATGCAACTTTTCTATGATACCAAAAGGGGGAAAAATGTTGTGCTTTATACTTTGAACAGTGATGTTTATAACCTAATGAACCTGGTCCTTGATGATAAATGATAAAAAAAATATTTCTAACATTGTGTTAATGTTGAGCTAAGTTGAAACAGGGCCTAAGTGTATGAAAAACATAGAGTTTGTCATTATCCAAAAGGGGAAATTTGTTGGCCCAAGTGAAGGATAGTTTTGAAGATTGACAAAGGAAGCCCATGCATGAACCAGGTAAATCCTTTATGTTCATAGACACGGGCAGATTCGAGCATGTGGGATGCACGTGAAGGAGATAAACTTAACTTGGCATAATTAATATCTCCTGATCGAAAAGGTTGTAAAATTGATAAGGAGAAGGGCTCTTTACTCAAAGAGAACATTATTCAAGATAAGAAAGGAGTTAGGAGTTGAGGTCAACTAGAACTCTTCCACCACGGAAGAGTAGCATTAGAACTCTAGTTATTTTTTCATCTACTGACTCTATATATTGCAGCATGTTCTCATTCTACAGATATGCACAAACACAGAAGTTAAACAGGAATTGAGAGCAAAATAGCAAAGCATTTTGCAAGCAATTCGTGCGTGATTCAAGTGTGCAAACCTGAAGCTACATGAACTAGATAGAAGAACCAGTTCCAAGTGTCTGTCTTTTATTCTAGTTCAATTGTATTAGGTATTTTTATATTGTACATTTCAGCTTTATCTAGAGACAATTGTAATAGGTACTCAGAGTATTCAAGTTAGAGTTAACTTAAAGTTGTCGCAACAATTAGAGGTTATTTGCTACAAGGGATTAGAGTTAGTCCTAGGTTTACAAAAGAGTTTTTGTAAATGCAGTTTTTGGCTCAGTAAATTAGTGGAGAGTTTGGAAAAATTCTACTGGGAAGTAGGCCGTGATTTTTTTACCTTTTGAGCCAGGTGTTTTCCACGTAAAATACTTGTGTTCTTTACTTTCCGCATTTTCTATTTCAGCAATAGTAGGTTAAGGAACACTTAGAAGAACCAGGTCCTTTCATAGTCAGTTTAAGCGAAAAATCGGTCACCACACAAATCACTCCTCCCTCTTCTTATATGGTATTGAAGTATAAAACATCAATCCCAAACATATAACTATGCAACAGGATTGAAAATAAATAGATGATCGGTGGACTCCACTGTATGTAGATAATTAAATGACAACATCTACACATTTGATCTCTTTCTTGGTTTTTCTAATACTGTAGTTCTTTTTATAATTGCGATGATTGTGGCGTTGCTTGAGATGAGGATCTGTCGGAAACATCATCTTTATCTTCGCAAGATAAGGTAAGGTTGCGTACACACAACCCTCTGTAAAAAGTAGTTTGTTATTTTTGTGGGGAATGTGAGACTTTCCCACATCAGTAGCCTAAAGCTACTTTATGGGCCTTTTAAGTTCTTCCTATTTTATCATTTGCTTAAGAATACATATTATTAAGGGTATATTAAATTAATATTTTTATTTTTTATTTCTATAACAGAGAATCAGTTTTATTTGAATTTAAAATTCAAATAAATAGGCACATCTGCTAATGAAATAAATTGACCTTTCGAAAAAGGCCTGACTTTTTCTCTATAAATAAAGTTATAAACGTGAGATTCCCCACAAAGAGATTCAGAAAAATCTGGAACTATCAAATAGTGGCTTATTATATCCCGAAAAAGATTGGTTGTATCTCCAAATCTGTATACGGGCAATAACTTCTTTAAAAAAAATTATTTTCACGTCTCAAGCCTTCTCAATTTCGTTTTTCAATTAATGTTTTTCTAACACCCGCCTCATACTTTATTTGTGAGATTCCAATGAGTTTATTGTTGTTATTGACCTTCACATATGACATAATTACATATGCATCCAGTATATGGAAAATCATCTACCTGTATACATTAATATTCTGTGCCAACTACCCCCACAAAGAAAGTCATATTAAATGTAAAGTCTGGCCATGCATTTATCTCAACTTCAAGAGTCCCCATGCCGAAGACCGTGAAGATGCCTTTTAAGTGAGGAGTCCAAAACGCAATGTCTTTTTCAAAGTTTGGTCCTTGTTTTCTGGAACATATTATATATTTAATTAGCTTCAATATATCTTTTATTTCTAGTCTAAAGTAGAGCAGCATAGCAAAGTATAATCTCTCTTAATTGAATATTTATCATATCTATGTGTTATCTTCATCTTCAAGAATAATTATTATTAAGGATAAAATGAAAAAAATATAATTTATTTGTCTTGAATCTCTAAAATGACAAATAATTTAAGATAATTATTTTTAGAAAACACAACAGATAATTTGAGACGGAGGGAGTATATTTTTCTCATGTTTTTTGGCCGTTATTCACCTTAATGTCTTCATTAATTTCATAACTCTTAATTATTTTCCTTGTCATTTTGTGCTTTTAAGTTTTTCATGTTGTAACCTTTCTTTTACATTCACTACCGCAAAAATGCTCCTTCAAACAACTAAGTTCGGTAGAAGTAAATAATTCATCAAAAAATATCATACTTTAGAATTTGTCACACTTGTATCATTTCTTTCTCATATTACTACCAAATATAGTGCTCCTACGTATAGCTAGCTCCATTTTTTTGTCTCTTCCATGGCTGCAAGCTCTAATAATGTAGCTGTGGTAATGGTGCCCTTTCCTGAATATGGGCACCAAACTCCATTTCTTCACCTTTCTCGTCTTATCTCTTCCTATGATATTCCAGTCCATTATGTTAGCATTGGTGCACGAAATCAAGAACTGAAACGTCGATTACAAGGATCAAACCTTGATCAACTCCCTAACATACAATTTCATGACCTTTCAATTCCTTCAACTAAAGCTGAAAAGGAAGCGGAGGAGGAGGAGGAGGAGGAGGAAGACGAAGACGAAGACGACTATATGTCGTACTTTGCATCCTTAGAACTACTAGGCGAGCCCCTATGTTCAATTTGTCATGAACTTTTAAGAACTTGTAAAAGAGTGGTGATAATCCATGACTCCATAATGCTATCAGTTGTTCAAGGTGTGATTTCAATAACCAATGTCAAGACATACATTTTTCATGTCATCTCGGCTTTCACTGTTTGCTCATTGTTCCAGCAAGTTAGCGGTTCAGCTGAAAACAATGACTTGTTCTTACCTTTACAATCCCATATTCCGTCCTTTCGAAGTTGTTATCCGCCGGAGATGCTGGAATTCATAAAGATGTTACGCGATTGGACGTTCAAATCTGGAGAAATCTTCAATACATGCAGAGATATAGAAGGTTTATATCTTGATGTACTCGCTAAACAAAGCGAGAAGCCATTGTGGGGTCTTGGTCCTTTGATCAATCCTGTCTATTTACAGAACGAAGAGTATTCTGCTTCACCTAAAATAGTAAGCCACAGATGTATTGAGTGGCTTGATAAACAACCTAAGAATTCTGTCATCTATGTTTCATTTGGAACAGCAAGTACCTTCTCGCTTGAACAAATTATTGAACTTGCCCTTGGTTTAGAGAGGTCAGAACAAAAGTTCATATGGATTCTAAGAGAAGCAGATAAAAAAGGGAATAATTTTTCTACAGACGTTCCAAAGATTGAGTTGCCAGTAGGGTTTGAAGAAAGAGTGGCAGAAAGAGGAATAATAGCAAGAGACTTTGTACCTCAAATGGAAATTCTAGCACACCCTTCTACAGGTGGTTACTTATTCCATTCGGGTTGGAACTCTTTCTTGGAAAGCCTAACAGTGGGAGTTCCAATGGCGACTTGGCCAATCCATTCCGACAACCCATTCAACGACGTGCTTATAACAAAGGTGTTGAAAGTTGGGCTAGTAGTGAAAGATTGGGAACACAGAGATGAATTGGTGAAAGCAAATACAATTGAAAATGGAGTGAGAACTTTAATGACTTCCATTGAAGGAGAAGAGATGAGGCAGAGAGCGATAGAGTTGAGCCAAGCTATCAAGATGTCTGTGAAAGATGGTGGCGCTACTAAGGAGCAAACTGAGTCTTTTATCGCTCACATTACTAGATAATTAACAGGTCATTTCTTAAAGATGATGCTGGAAAATCTCTTTTGTTTAATTATCTTGAATAAGTAATGTTAAAATGTATGATTTCAATGTTATAAGTTATGAATTGGGTGCTTATATTAAAGCTTGGGTTTATTCACAGTGTCTTGATTACAATTTAACTGAGTGAAGTGAAGAATCCTTTTAAAACCAGAGAACACAGAGCAAAGAGACACTCTGAGGATTAACCAAACTTCATAAGATTTACTCATTGGATTGACCCAAAAAAAACAAAACTTTTAGAATCCCAGTACTTAAATATAGAACAAAAAAGACCAAAGACACAAACAAGCACCACGATTGATATTATAACATTTCTTCAATTAAAAACATTAAGAGATAACTTTCGAAAAGTTAACATTTTTAAGTAATGCTCGTTTTCTCCAGCAAAATAATAGCTATGAGCTATTGTGGTGGAAACAAGAAACATCCCTACTTTTAAAATTACAATGTTTGATCCACTGTTAACTCTCAGTTTTTTTTAAAAAAAAAAAATAATAATAATAATAAATCACGTGATATGCACGTGATCCTGACCCTCCCTTTCAAACTAGTACTAAGTCACAATAATTACTATAACAATTTAGAACAAAATAATACAAGGAAAAGTTCTTTTATTCGAAGCTTCTGATACTTTAACAACAGATATCTAATGTGCGGGGTCGAAGTTTGAGTGGTCGATCTTCTACCCCCAGTATGTTATTACAAATATTTCTCTATTTAAGAGTATCTATATCTATATCTTAATATATATATATATATAAAGATGAGAATAAAAACACCGATGTGGCACCTCTCCTCATTTAGGATTTGCTTTTATCTATATTCTTAGATTTTTTAGGGTTTTCTCTCATTTTAATATATATATATATATACGCGTATTTAAAGGGGAAGACTTTAATAAACAACCGTTTATTGCAACGGTTCATTTTTAGGAATTCTTGAAAAAATAATGAACTTTCTAAATGCATTAAAGGGAGAAACTTTAATACTAAACTGTTATGTGATGTTTTGTTTTTCAAAAACCGGTTCAGTTTCAAAAATCCTATATAATATATGTATATGTTTCCATGGAAGAGAACATATAGCTGCTAACTAATTGCTCCTCCTATACCTTTTCTGTTTTTTCTACTTCTTGGTTCTCATTATTTGCTTGTGCAGTTGTGCGAGTATTTTCATCTTTTTAAAATATGAATTTTGCATCGGTAATTTATTTTCATTTGCAGATATTGGGTTACGACGCGGAATTTCCACCGTCGAGACCGTGTTGGCGCCTAACATTATACTTGCTAAGCAAGCCAATGTTAGAGGTTATTTAGCCAATTATTTACCTTTAGGTGATTACCAGCAAACAAGTCATAAATAAATCGAAAATAAACGTGAAATTTCATAAATAACAACTTTAGTTACATAGTATTACTACCCAGAATCTGGAGTCACAATTCACGAACATACTAAGATTTTACTACAAGTATTTGTCAACAAGAAAAATACAATTGTTTTTGAAATAAGGAAAAACAGTAAGTATGTTGTATAGAAGGGGACGTCAGGGCCTGCAGATGCCAACAGGACTACCTTGGGTCTCCTAGTTGTGAAGTCTATAGTCAACCTCTGATCAGCCATAACCTGGTCCAAAATCTGCATAGGAAGTGCAAAGTGCAATATCGGTAAAATCGACCACATGTACTGGTAAGTGCCGAGCCTAACCTCGACGAAGAAGTGACGAGGCTACGGCGGGACACACACAATATAATCTGCATACACTAAGTAATAAAAGCGGAAAGGAAGACAGAATGAAGCAAAGTAGTAACTTGCAAGAAGTAAATTCAGTAACCAACGTATTGCATCCGTGTTCAGCTATAATTAATCCTTAAATGCAATTCAAAACTACCGTGCAACTAACACGGTCAAAGAAAGCATAAATATATAGGTTGTTGCGGCGCGCAATCCGATCCCACTGTACATATCATAATCTTCTCTTATTTCATCTTAATAACATAAACAACAGAATATAAATAAAAGTGTTGCAGCGTGCAACCCGATTCCACCATATAATATCAATTCACAATCACAATTCACCCTTATTTTACCACAATCCACCCTTATTTCACCTGTTGCGGTGTGCAACTTGATCCCACCATATAATATTAATTCACCCTTACTCCTCCTCAATGTATCACCCTTATTCCTCCTGTTGCGGCGTGCAACCCGATCCCACCATAAATATCAATTATTCAGTAAGTACAAAAATTTCACAATTTAAGACAAAGCCCTTCATGATACTTAGAACTTCAAACAAAGGAAACAAGAAGCTTATACTCTATACAAATCTTACACAAGTAATACTACTCAGCGAGACCAATCCACAATATATCATTAAAAGCACCAATGAAACAACTTAAGAATGTAAAGGGGGGACAATAAAGCTATGGGATAACTAATACCTTCCACAAGGAGAAACAAGGTCTAACAAGTACTCCCTCTGTTTCAATTTATGTGAACCTGTTTGACTAGGCACGAAGTTTAAGAAAAATGAAGACTTTTTTTAATTTAGCCTAGGGTATTTGTGTGGTTAAAAAAGCTTCTCATTAAGGGTTGAATTGAAAGTTTAAGCTAAATTATTTCCATATGTAGAAACGGGTCATTCTTTTTGGAACGGACCAAAAAAAAAATAGGTTCACATAAACTGGAAGGGAGGGAGTAGAATTTTGGGCATGAAAATACAAGTAAAGCATGTAACAATTAAGATAGGGAAGAAAATAATATAAGAGGAATGGGAAGGAAACACGCAAGACAGATAAATTGGCGGCGTATAAGTACTTGTCACCTCACATATACGCCGCTTACATGATTTTCATATAGAAATTAAGGCAAGGATTCCTAATCCCTCATGTCAAAGTTAGGCACAACATTTACCTCGCTCCATGATGTGTAGCTAGAATTCATGGTTTAAAGCATTATGTGCCTTATATTTTATGTGTGTTAATGATAAAAATACACGTCGTATGTGCATAATGGAGTCTATTTCATGTGTAGGTGAATTGGAGATGAAAGCCGAGCTAAATAGATGCATAAATGTCAAAAATACGCTCAATAGTCAAAAAGGAGTGAACCGGGCTATAGCCGGGCGTTTGAGCCATAAAGCCTGGTCATACCAAGCTATAGCTAGGCGTTTGGGCTATAAAGACTGGTAGGACCAGGCGTTTGGGGGGCGTTAGAGCCATAACGCCAGGCCTGGCCAGGCTTTATCCGACCTGGTCCCTAGTCCGGTCCAATCCGAGTTTTGAAGGTTTTAAGTATTTTTCGGTTTGAATATAAGTCTCCTACACGTTTAGGGTTTGTCCCAAACATATAAATAGATCCAAAAATACCACTATGAAGGGGAGATGCCACTTTGGAGAGAAGATACACACAGGATCATTAGGAAGCAAAGGATTATGAGTTTTCTTCATCTTATTCTAGTATTTTCAATTTATGCAACACTTATGCAATTGTGTTATTTTAGAATGAGTGGCTAAACACCCATTGTTCTGGGGTTGTGGTTTAGCCATGAATATTTTTATTCGACATTAATTTAACCTTGATTATAGTTCACTCAATATATGGTTGTTTCTTCAATTGTACATTTAATTGCTTAATTGTCTGGCCAGCAGTTAGGGTCTACATACGATCTATGTTATGCTTGGGAAAGCCGTATATAGATTAGAGAAGAATTTAAGAGAGCGCGATCTTAACCCTTCAGGGGAGCGGATTTGTGGTTAGTATAGGAATATACCTAGTCACCGTGCTTGATTAAACATCGTAATCTTAGTGCGTTCTAATAGATTAATTTCATAGGAATATAGGCATTAATCTATTGAGAATAGACGAGTAGTGCTTCGGGAGAAGGCTATGAGAGTAATGATCGATTAATTAGCAACCATGAGTGAATTATATGAAAGGGAGAGTTAATTAGAATGCAATATGAGTGGTGAATTGATCACAACCCTGGAATATTTTTCTCTACTGAATACATACAACAATACTCTCGTTACTTGATAATTAGTTCTTTCATAGAATCGTAGTATAAAATAGTTACATTCCTGGATTTTATTTTGGCTTGATTAAATAATAATTAGAGAGATTTGGAAAGTAATTTACACAAGTCCCTATGGGTTCGACATTCGATTTAACATTATATTACTTGCTATGACCACGTATACTTGCGTGTGAGTTTGGGACCAACAAGTTTTTGGCGCCGTTGCCGGGGACTTGAATATAGACTATTTTCTAGTTTTTGCTTTAATTGTTTATTTCATTGAGTCTAACGTCACGTGATTTTTGATCTAATTTCAGGAACTTCGATTGAATGCGTAGGGTCAGAAGCCAGGACAGACTTGACGGCTTTGACCCCGAACCTGAGAGAATATTTCACAGGAGGTTGAGAGAAGCAAGAGATACAGACAATATTCAGGACCTCAGCCAATTTCCTGTGAACATGGCAGAGGAACAACACATGGTTGGTTGTTCAGGAGCTGGCAATGCCCAGTATTGCTAATGTCACCTCCAGTATCGTGAAGCCCAGAATCACTGGGCACTTTGAGCTAAAAAAGATCATGATCCAACTACTTCATGCAAACGGGCAGTTTATGGGTCTTCCACACGAGGATCCACAACAGCACATTCTGAACTTCTTGGTGATTAGTGATACTTATATCACTAACGGGGTCACGCCAGATTATGTGAGGCTCACGCTTTTCCCATTCTCTCTATTGGGTGAAGCAAAGCGATAGATGTAAGGTAGAACTAACTAATTCCATTACAACATGGAACAATTTGGCGAGAAAATTTCTGGCAAGGTTCTTCCCTTCGGGAAAGAATGCAAAGATCAGGAGTGAGATAGTCTCCTTTAAACAGAAAACAGGTGAATCTTTATATTTAGCATGGGAAAGGTTTGAGGGGCTACTCAGAGATTTCCCTCATCACAATCAAACAAACGAGGTGTTAGTTCACACTTTCATTGAGGGGTTCCATCCGCAAACAAAAATTGTGGTAGATGCAGCAGCCGGAGGTCAGGTGTTGGAGAAGAATTATGATGAAATATTTGCATTACTGAATAAATTCTCCAAAAGCAATTCAGACTGGCAAGGTGAGATGGGGAGAAATGTGGTTCAAAAGTTTCCAGGGGTTCTTGAACTGGATGTGGTCTCAGCATTGTCATCCCAGATTTCCACATTGACTAACCAAGTCAATCAAATGAACCTGATCATTAACAAGCAACAATCTCAACCAGTGCAACAGGCCCAACCAGTGCAACAAATTCGGTTATTTTGTGAAGTATGTGGAGAGGGTCATTCGAGTGATTTATGCCCAGTTAATACAGAGTTTGTCTGCTTTGTGGGTAACGCGAATAAGGGACAAGCAAATCAATATGGAAACACTTATAACCCCAACTGCAGAAACCAACCAAACTTCTCTTGGGGTGGAAACCAAAGCACTCAGAATCACTAAAGGCATCGAGCACCTCAACAGCAGTACAAACCACCGCAGGCTGAACCATCAACAAGCCTTGAGGAGATTACGAAAATAATGATGAACGACCAACTTGCTTTCAATCAGAAAATAATGTCTGATCAGCAAGCCCAGACTGTAGAAATGAGAAATTTAGAACGTCAAGTGGGGAAACTCGCCAGTTCTCAAAATACCCGACCAATGGGGGCTCTTCCAAGTGACACTGAAGCTAATCCTAAAGCATCAGTTAATGTTATATCATTGAGGAATGGGAATAAATTGGAAGAACTCCAGTCCAAAAAGAGAAAGCAGGTAACTTTTAATGAGAAACCAGCCACTATTGAATCAATATCAGACAACCCGAAAGAATCAGATAAGCCAGCAAAGGAGGCAACGGCTGAGCAACCCCCACCATTTGTTGCGAGGACACCCTGTCCATTCCCTCAAAGGTTGCAAAAGGTGAAAGATAATGCAGCATACAAAAAGTTTCTTGACCTCTTGAAGCAGGTACAAATCAATATCCCACTAGTAGAGACTCTGCAGGAGGTGCCCAAATATGCTAAATACATCAAGGACATTGTGGCCAATAAAAGAAGGCTGACTGAGTTCGAAACCGTGGCACTCACTGAGGAAGTTAGCTCAAGAATTCAAATCAAGCTACCTCAGAAATTAAAAGACCCGGGTAGTTTTACTATCCAAATCTCATTTGGTAAGCATGCAATCGGGCGAGCTTTGTGTGATCTTGGGGAAAACATCAATTTAATGTCTCTATCTGTGTTCAAGCAGTTGGGGTTGGGTGAGACACGCCTAACAACAATGATTTTACAATTGGTTGATCGCTCCCTTGTTCATCCTGAGGGAGTAATTGAAGATGTGCTGGTTAGGTGGGCTCTTTCATATTCCCAGCTGATTTCATTATCTTGGACGATGAACCTGATCAGGAAGTCCCATTTATTTTGAGGCGTCCCTTCTTAGCTACGGGCTGAGCTATCATTGATGTATGTGAAGGGAAAATGACGATGCGAGTTGGTGATCGAGTGGAGGTGTTTAATGTTTACAAGGCACTCAAGTTACCTGTCCACTATGAAGAGTTATCCATGATTACTGTAGTGGAAAGTAAATCGGCATCAGTGGTTCCATACATGAGTCCTGTTGACCCTCTTGAGCGAGTGTTAGTTGGGAATGAAGAAGATTGTGGGGATGAAACAAGGGGAGACATTGAGAAAGTTCTTGAAGTATCCTGCAGTTACCTCCACGGGCTAGGAAAATGTGAAGAGTTGAACAAGCCTGTTACTCTAACCCCTCCTAAGCCATCTATTGAAGAGGCTCCAAAGCTGGAGCTCAAACCTCTTCCAGCACATTTACACTATGCTTATTTGGGGAACTCTGAGACATTGCCCGTGATCATCTCATCCAGCCTGACCAATACACAAGAACAGAAATTGCTGAGGGTACTTCGTGAGCACAAAAAGGCGATTGGGTGGGCCATTGCAGATATTAAAGGAATCAACCCATCGTTCTGCATGCATAAAATCTTTTTGGAAGATGGACATCGCCCGAGTGTTGAGCAGCAAAGGAGGCTGAATCCCATCATGAAAGAGGTAGTGAAGAAAGAAGTCATAAAATTGCTGGATGCAGGTATCATTTTTCCTATTTCTGACAGCAACTGGGTGAGCCCGGTTCAATGTGTACCCAAAAAGGGAGGGATGACCATGATTGAGAATGAGAAGAATGAGCTAATTCCTACCTGTACTGTTACGGGTTGGAGAGTTTGCATTGATTATCGAAGGCTCAGCAAAGCAACCCACAAGGATCATTTTCCACTCCCATTCATTGATCAAATANACAGGAAAGATTGGGCTGCTAAGCTAGATGATGCCTTATGGGCATACAGAACAGCGTACAAAACACCAATTGGAGCATCACCGTACAAGATGGTCTATGGGAAGGCATGTCACTTGCCCGTAGAGCTTGAACATAGAGCATATTGGGCCATCAAGAAGCTAAACATGAAACTTGAAGCCGCGGGTGAGAAAAGGTTGCTGCAGTTGAATGAATTGGATGAGTTCAGGTTGCACTCATATGAAAATGCCAAACTTTACAAAGAAAAGACCAAGAGGTGGCATGATAAACATATAAAACCGCGTCATTTTGAGCCAGGCCAACAGGTATTATTATTCAATTCTAGGCTAAGAATATTTCCTGGAAAGCTGAAATCGAGATGGTCAGGCCCGTTTGAGATAGTGAGACTCACCCCATATAGTGCACTTGAGGTGCGAGCTATACATGGTGAAAGAAATTTTTTAGTGAATGTNTTTGTGCAGGTTGCTGGAAAAAGATGTCAAGTTCAATTTTGATGCACCCTGCCTGAAGGCATTTGAGGAGCTCAAGAAGAAATTGGTAGTTGCCCCCATAATTGTTGCACTTGATTGGTCAATACCATTTGAACTTATGTGTGATGCAAGTGACAATGCAATTGGGGTAGTGCTAGGTCAAAGGAAAGACAAGGTGTTTTATTCCCTCTACTATGCGAGTAAGACCCTTGATGATGCACAACAGAATACACCACCACTGAAAAGGGGTTGTTAGCTGTGGTGTGGGCCTTTGAAAAATTCCGGGCATACTTGGTGGGAACAAAAGTTATAGTCCACACAGATCATGCAGCAATCAGGTATTTATTTACAAAGAAAGAATCTAAAGCTAGATTAATGCGCTGGGTTTTATTGTTGCAGGAATTTGATGTGGAAATAAGAGACCGAAAGGGCACTGATAACCAAGTAGCTGATCATCTGTCAAGGCTGGAAAATCATGATCATGTTGAGGAAGGTGGAGATATT
>ML426591.1:0-40520 GCA_005239525.1 Nicotiana knightiana | reverse complement strand
ACTCATATGAAAATGCCAAACTTTACAAAGAAAAGACCAAGAGGTGGCATGATAAACATATAAAACCGCGTCATTTTGAGCCAGGCCAACAGGTATTATTATTCAATTCTAGGCTAAGAATATTTCCTGGAAAGCTGAAATCGAGATGGTCAGGCCCGTTTGAGATAGTGAGACTCACCCCATATAGTGCACTTGAGGTGCGAGCTATACATGGTGAAAGAAATTTTTTAGTGAATGTACATAGAGTCAAACACTATTGGGGTGGTACCATAAATTGTGAGAAGACCAAGGTCGTGCTCGCTGATGAGTGAGGCGAGATTCTGAGTCGTGCCATGACTATAAATAAGGCGCTTGTTGGGAGGCAACCCATCCTGTATATCTCTTCATTATTTTTTAGTGTCAGTTTTGTGTTGTTTTTATTTTGCAGAGTAGGGGAAGTCTGAGTACCCAAAAGTTGAAGCTGAGGGGCATGTTTGAGCTTAAGTGTGGGGTCATCCCGACTGTAAAGATTAAGAATCATGTCCGAGCTAGACCCGAGAGGGTTTCAGGGAGTATTTCTCACCGTTGTTTTAATCATGCATCGAGGACTATGCATAACATAAGTGTGGGGTGCGGAAACTACTTTCTGAGGTGTAATTGTATAAAATTATTATTTTTAGAAAAATCTCGGATTTTTCCCAACGGTGGATGTATTGGACAATTTTCTTGAGGGATAAAGTCCGATTTAAAAACACCAAAAAGATTTTTTTTTGGTTAGTTAGGTAGTATCCCTTGGTTTTTGTTAGGCACCGGTTCTTTTCCAAGGGTGTAACTTGAACCGGGTACTTTAAAATTATTTTTTTAGAGTATTTAGGAAGAACTGAGTAACTTAGAAATACCCTATGACATGTTTGATGCCGGCATATTAGGTTATGATATACATTCTGATTTTACTTATATTTGGTTTGACATGTGATGTCTGAGTAAAAATAAATAGCCTATTTTGTGACGCCTTGGCTCAGTTGTTCGACTTGTATGCTAAATAGTGTAATATTGCTTAATTCTCTCTATTTTGTGTGCTTTCTTGACTTTAGAGTTGGATAAAACCGTTGTGTTTGAGTCATGTGCAATGTGTGAGTGAGGTTTAGTGATTTTCTATGCTATCGTATGTAGTCTAGAACTTGCCTCGTGTGTTAATCGAAGCGAAATTGTAGGTTATGCTAGTCTAGGAGATGGAGAAATTTTAGGTTATGCTAGTCTAGGAGATGACGTAGGTATTTTCTTGCTTGATCATGGATGTGCTTGTCACATCAGAATTACATTTTCCATTGCTAGCCATTTGAGCCTTTTGATCTTTTCTTTGATACCCACATTACAAGTCGTACCCCTCTTTTGTTCTTAAATTGAGATTTTTTTGCACCTTTTCCTCCTAAGGCACTTAGTCGCTAAAAGAAGTAAGGTGAGATAATGTGAATTAAATTTGGAGTGGAGCCATGGAAAGGCCCGTTAGTGCACTAAGAATTGTATTCAAAAGTCACTAGCCATTGAATCTTCATGCATGGAGTGTGTGTAGGAAAGAAAGAAAAAAAATGACAGGAAAAGTATGTACAAAAAGATACACACCTTCAATTTTTATTAATTTGTGCTAGTGAAAATATAGAAGTGTTTAATTGAAAAAGGGCTATGTTGAATATGAATTGTGCCAAGGGAGTTGGTTGAGAAGAATATGTGTTGATTTGTGAAGGTAGTGTATTAAAGTGCTTAGGAGGGTTAGTCACTATTCCTAAATATATCCTACCCATTCCGTAGCCTACATTACAACCTTAAAAGTCCTAATTGATCCTAGATTTGGCTAACTTGAATTAGTGGAGATCTACACTAAGGGCAAGCTTAGGGTACGACCACATGATGCATATGAATTCTTTGTGAAAGTGAGTGAATTTGTTCAATTGTGTGATGTCCTTAAATAATGTTCAAAAGCATATTTGAATGTGTGGACTAGTTATATTCACTCTTTTGTTGTTGGTGAGGGCACATGATCTTATGAACGATTGGTAATGTTGTAAACTTTCTTGTTGGGTAGGCGTGTGAATTGAGAGGGCTTAGTGGTTGCAAGTTGACTCCTGAAATGGGTGGTTGAAATTAGCTTGTTGGTATGATTGATTTAATTGTTATACTTGGTCAGGTTTAAAGAAGGGGAAGAATGTGAAATTTTGTATGTTCATACTTGATTGCTGGTATCGATCATAGTTAAGGGGTAAGGTGTGTGATTGAAAAGTAAAATACTCCTTGATAATGAATTGTGTACGTGTTGAAGGGTAGTAGATTGTCCCATTTCTCGAGGACGAGCAAGAGTCTAAGTGTGGGGTGTTGATGTGTAGCTAGAATTCATAGTTTAAAGCATTATCTGCCTTACATTTTATGTGCGTTAATGATAAAAATACACGTCGTATGTGCATAATGGAGTCTATTTCATGTGTATGTGCATTGGAGATGGAAGCCGAGCTAAATGGATACATAAACATCAAAAATACGCTCAAGAGTCAAAAAGGAGTGAACCGGGCTATAGCCGGGCGTTTGAGCCATAAAGCCTGGTCATACCAGGCTATAACTGGGCGTTTGGGCTATAAAGCCTGGTATGACCGGGCGTTTGGGCTATAAAGCCTGGTATGACCAGGCGTTTGGGGAGCGTTAGAGCCCTAACGCCAGGCCTGGCCAGGCTTTATCCGGGAGTTTGGGCAATAAAACCTGGTCCCTGGTCCGGTCCAATCCGAGTTTTAAAGGTTTTAAGTGTTTTTCGGTTTGAATAGAAGTCTCCTACATGTTTAGGGTTTGTCTCGAACATATAAATAGACCCAAAAACACCACTATGAAGGGGAGATGCCACTTTTGAGAGAAGATACACACGGGATCATTAGGAAGCAAAGGATTATCAGTTTTCTTCATCTTATTCTAGTATTTTCAATTTATGCAACACTTATGCAATTGTGTTATTTTAGAATGAGTGGCTAAACACCCATTGTTCTGGGGTTGTGGTTTAGCCATGAATATTGTTATTCGACATTAATTTAACCTTGATTATGGTTCACTCAATATATGGTTGTTTCTTCAATTATGCGTTTAATTGCTTAATTGTTTGGCCAACAGTTAGGCTCTATATACTATCTATGTTATGCTTGGGAAAGCCGTATAAAGATTAGAGAAGAATTGAAGAGAGCGCGATCTTAACCCTTCAGGGGAGGGGATTCGTGGTTAGGATAGGAGAATACCTAGTCACCGTGCTTGATTAAACATTGTGATTTTGGTGCGTTCTAATAGATTAATTTCATAGGAATATAGGCATTAATCTATTGAGAATAGGCGAGTAGTGCTTCGGGAGAAGGCTATGAGAGCAATTATCGATTAATTAGCAACCATGAGTGAATTATATGAAAGGGAGAGTTAATTGGAATGCAATATGAGTGGTGAATTGATCACAACCCTAGAATATTTGTCTCTACTGAATACACACAATAATACTCTCGTTACTTGATAATTAGTTCTTTCATAGAAGCGTAGTATAAAATAGTTACATTCCTGGAATTTATTTTGGCTTGATTAAATAACAATTAGAGTGATTTGGAAAGTAGTTTACACAAGTCCCTGTGGGTTAGACATTTGATTTAACATTATGTTACTTGTTACGACCATGTATACTTGCGTGTGCGTTTCAGACCAACACTCCACAAGCCTCTCAACGCTCAATGACCGTTTTCCCTCTAGAATCAATCTCCGAACCACTCGTATATAGCCACAATTTACTTAATGACATCAAATATTGCTAAAGGGATCAATTACAATGCCTGAATTTAGATTTCCCAAACTTTTTTCCCAAAATGTCAAAAATCGACCCTGAGCCCGCTTGGTCAAAACTCGAGATTCGGACCAAAATCTATTCACCCATTCATCCCTAAGCCCGATTATGTAATTAGTTGTAACGACCCGGTCGGTCATCCGGGCGTTTTAGCCACGTTTCCCCTATTTCTACTTCTTTATGAGTTGTTTAGCTTCATTATACTGCATCGGGTTGGTTGGTTATGATTCAGAGTGGTTTTGGAGTAGAATGAGACACTTAGTCTCTTATTTAGGAATTCAAGTTGGAAAGTCAACCGAATATTGACTTATGAGTAAACGGTCTCAGATTTGAATTTTTATGGTTCCGCTAGCTCCATTAGGTGATTTTGGACTTAGGAACATGTTCAGAATGTTAAATGGGAGTCCGTGGTAGAATTAGGCCTGAATTGGCAAAATTAGAAATTTGGCGATTTCCGGTCGGTAGTGGAGAATTTGATATCGGGGTCGGAATGGAATCCCAGAAGTTTGAATATATTCGTGGTGTTATATTTGACTGGTGTGTAAAATTTGGGATCATTCAGGCAAGGTTTGATTGGTTTCGGCGTTGTTTGTGGAATTTAGGAATTTTAGGTTCATAAGCTTGAATCCGAGATCTGATTTGATGTTTTGGTGTTGTTTTGAGTGATTCTTAGGTTGGATTAACTTTGAATATGTTATGGGATATGTTAGTTGAGGTCCCGCGACCTTCGGGTGTGCTTGGAATGGTTATCGGATAAGTTTAGCTGTTGAAAAGAAAAAAAGGGTTGCTGGTGTTTGGTTTCTGAAGTTGGGAGTGCGGACCGATAGGATTTACGTGTACATCGGAAGGATTTCACGGAGGCGGCAGGATTGCACGATCAGCAGCGGAGGCTGGCGCGGACATCGAAGGATTTATCGCGACTGCAGGAGTTGGAGGTTTTTCGTGACCGCGATGGGAATTCCACGAAGAGACGAGCGTGGGGGCGGTAGAAATCGGCGGTCAACGAAGTGAGGATCCGAGAGGTGCACTATAAATATGAGGTTCAAAGTTTTATTTCATATTTTGACCTAAGGTGCTCGTGTGGTGTTGACTTTTCGAAGGTTTTTCAATAAATTCATCAGGGTAAGTGATTCTAACTCGAATTTGGCTAAATACATGAATATATGTTGAATTTCATCATTTGATTAGTACTTTGGGGTGGAAAATTGGAGAAAATTGTAGAAACTTCATAAAATCGGTTTTGAGAGTTGAATGTCGATTTGCAGTCGGATTTTGATAAAAATTAGTATGGTTGGACTCGGGAGTGAATGCTTTGTAAATCTTATCGGATTTCATGATGCGGGTCCGGTGTTCGGGTTTGGCCGAATTCAGGATTTTTGGCCTAATTCGACAATTTTCATGCGAGGTTCATTCCTTTAGCATATATTGATGATAATGTATTGATTTTGGATAGATTCGGAGCAATTGGTAGCCGACTCGAGTGGAAAAGGCATTGCGGAGTAGGGTTTTGGCTTGATTGAGGTAAGTAACGCTTCCAAACTTGGTTCTGAGGGTTCGAAACCCCAAACTATATGTTATTTGAATAGAATTATGGCGGCGCACATGCCAAGTGACGGGCGTGCGAGCATGCACCGTGAGAATTATGGCCTGGTTCAGTCCATGGCACCGTTTAATGATTTCTTCTTCTCGATATCCGTGTTATTATCAATGTGATTAAGTAAATATGCTACAAATCATGCTAGATATTATGTTAAGGCTTCACGTTGATATTGTTCAGAACCGACTGGTCGTTTCCTTGTTGTCATTTCATTTGTTTTATTGTTATTCTATACTCAGTCTTGTTCATGCATATCATATCATGTCTCAGTCTCGGTTGTTGTTGTTTAGCACATCATATCATTGTGTCGGGCTAGTTCATGGCATTATGAGCCCATGTGTGTGAGACTCACTGGAGAGTGATGACTGAGTGAGGCCTAGAGTCTGATGATAAGTGACAATTATGGGATCGGGCTGCATGCCACAACGGTTATGCTGATGATTATGATAGCGCTTGGATTATAGGAGCCCCTCCGGAGTCTGTAACACACCCCTAGTGAGCGCAGTGATATTATTAAAGGATGGATCTTCCCTGGACATGGATCTTGTCCGAAGTATTTATATCCGGAGATGGATCTTCTCCATGGGGCTGGAATGGCCTTCCTCGGTACTGAGTGACTAATGTCAGAGATGTATATGTTATGGGATGGATCTTCCTTGGGCCGAGTGAGCCATATACAGTACCGAGTGGTTGAGAGATTATCATTATCTGGAGGTGGATATTCTCCACAGGGCTAGATTGGCCTTCCTTAGTACTGAGTGACTACTATTAGAGATGTATATATTCTGGGATGGATCTTCCCTGGGCCATGCAAGTCATATACAGTACTAAGTGGACAAATATTTGAGAGTGGGAGCACATTGTGCATTTCATATGATTGGTGCATTGGCATGTAGAATAAGTGGAGATATATATATTTTCAATTGTTCATAACTGTACCTATCTTATCACTTTGAGTTGTATAGTTAACTGAAAGCATGCGTACATTTTAGTACAATGATTATGTTATAATTATAGAGGTTTAGTCCGTCACTACCTCTCAACCTACAGTTTGGGCTTGTTACTTACTGAGTTGGTGTGCTCATGCTACCCCTGCATCTTGTGTGCAGATCTAGGTATCTCAGGCCACGGTAGTGTCATGCCCCAAACCTTGGGAGTCGTGGCTGACACCCGGTGCTTAACTGGCCCGAGCGAACCACTCCGTAACTCATTTTGTTTTTCTAACTATCATGGGCCAACATGGCCACATCAAATATTGTACAACTGTAAGTGGGCAACACTGTATTACTGAACCTCTTTTCTTAAAACATGAATACATATGGGCCGTTTAGGCCTCTGACATACTGTACATATGGGCTCGTATAAAGAGTACAAATTTCCGTACGCTTAATTCTAAAAATGGTAAAAACATAAACTTCTTTTGTGAGAAAATAACTTCTATTTTTATAATAAAGAAAATCTCCTTTATAAACTTTCTCATATTATGTGTATAATGTACCATATCCGAAAGTAGTAATAATGCTAACTATCCAAAATTATACTTATAAAACCTTTACTAAAATACTCCACTTAAAAGAAAATACCACACTAGCATAATATCTAAAGATATCAAGGTTGTAAACTTACAGTATCTCATAATAATAATGTCTTAAACCCTCTATGACCTCCTAATAGAAATGCTCTTCGAACTCATGTGGATTTACTATGGCACATCCTAATGCTAAGGTACAAGATGTAATATCCTTCCCTCCTTTAGAAACATTCGTCCTCGAATGTTAACTCTTTGAGATTTTCAAAACTCTCTCTAGGGTCTCCTCTGTATATTAAACTAAAACCCAACCTATATCTGAGCTCTGGAATATTCACAACCTTTTGTACTTGAGTATCTCGTATCTTCTTCACCTATACTGTACTTACTTACCAGCATTGTATCTTCTGTTTCTTTCATAACCTCCCTTCCTCATTACGCCTTAAAGCTCTACTGTCATACATGCACCTCTAGTACATACAAAATCTAACAAAAGCTTCATACTGACTTCTTACGACTCAGCTCTATGGCACGATCCTGAAACAATAGAAGGGTATCATTTCCTAAATGCCCTATAGCCTCTCAATTATAAGTGTGGCGCGCAACACACCCATAAGTGAGACTCTACTAGGCATGGCTTTGTAGACTCCCTAGGACACGACCAGCTATGATACCACTTTGTCACGCCCCAAACCTTGGGAGGCGTGGCTGGCACCCGGTGCTTAACTGGCCCGAGCGAACCACTCCGTAACTCATTTTGTTTTTCTAACTATCATGGGCGAACATGGCCACATCTAATATTGTACAACTATAAGTGGGAAACATTGTATTACTGAACCTTTTTTCTTAAAACATGAATACATATGGGTCGTCTAGGCCTCTGACATACTACACAAAATGAACATCTTTCTACAAATCCTCTAAGATTATTTGACATCATATGGGACAGGGTACTGGCCTACCCATAAGTCTTTATCAAAACTCTGACACGATGACTCATAGACTCGGCTGCACTCCGAATGAGGTGGAGTCTTATCGATCCTTTGCTGAATGACAATCTCGTCTACTATGAGGGCTCGTCAAATTGGTTATCTATACCTGCAGGCATGAATGCAGCGTCCCCAACAAAGGACATCAGTACGAATAATATATTGAGTATGTAAGGTAGAACTGAAATATAGCAATAAGTCCACATTTCTTTAAAGACATATAAGAATCAACCTGAATTTCTGAAGTGTCACCGTATATGCATACTAATTATACTTATATATATATATAATTCTTCTCTTTAAGACAAGTATCCATATCGTATGATGCATGACTGCCCAACTGATCAACGGTAACTTCCTGATCGGCCGTAGCTCGGTGGTAAATATGTAACTGCCCAATCGGTCGTAGCTCAGTGGTAAATGAATATGCATGTTTGCCCAACCGGTGGTAAATAATGATACATAACTGCCCAACTGGTGGTAACTGACCGACCGGCTGTAGCACGGTGGTAAAT
Organism: Nicotiana knightiana; assembly: GCA_005239525.1. Classification (NCBI taxonomy): domain Eukaryota; kingdom Viridiplantae; phylum Streptophyta; class Magnoliopsida; order Solanales; family Solanaceae; genus Nicotiana; species Nicotiana knightiana. Next base: position 32,059 of record ML426591.1, on the reverse strand, counting down.
ATGTAACTGCCCAACGGTCTGTAACTCAGTGGTAAATGAATATGCATGCCTGTCCAACCGGTGGTAAATAATGATACATAAATTCCCAACTGGTGGTAACTGCCCGACCGGCCGTAGCACGGTGGTAAATATGTAACTGCCCAACCGGTCGTAGCTCGATGGTAAATGAATATGCATGTCTGCCCAACTGGTGGTAAATAATGACATATAACTGCCCAACTGGTGGTAACTGCCCGACCAGTTGTAGCACGGTGGTAAATATATGAAGATTCATGTCTCACTATATTATAAACATTAACATCTTTATCAAATACCTCAATAGAGACTAGGAATATGCTTAGACATGCTTGAATATCACTTTACAGGAATGAATAACATAGGTATCCTTAACTGCTAAGAGTAGAACCACCTATGGAATAACATTACGTTTACATATCGTTACTTGGATCATGCGAAAAGAAAGAAGGATTAGCTTTAACATACCTGTAAGTTTCAGCACTCGTTATTCCCATAATTGGGAGTTTGCTGATGAAAGGACTGTAAATTTCTCTATTTCTAACAAAGGTAAAGAAATATTCATTGGCTAAATATAACTTAGGAGAAAGAGATTAACAACCCTTAGAAAATCTCAACCTTTGTTGATTTCCATAAAAAGCCTCATTCTTTGAAGACAAACAGATAGATGGGAGTCTCAGATTCACCTTAACATAAGCTAAACCATGACATGGCTGCAAGCTTAAGAAGACTATCAAACGGTTTTCATAGACTTTAGGGATCAGATTTTGCTGTATATGAAACTGCAAAGTGAAAGAGACTCACACCATGGTTGCAAGACACCGGTTTCACGAAATAAAAATCACTCGCCATCCGGGTTGCACTTCCAGTATACGGGTCCCTGTATTTCACTTGCTCATTGATTTACTCAGATAAAGAAGAGAAGAAAGTATCATCACCGCCTCAGTTTCTTTTCTTTTTTGGTGAGGAGTTGCAGAGACGAATTTAGTACAACTCCAAAACTAAATGACCATTTTGAGTCAAAAAATTTCATATGGTGAATTATTTTTCCTTGAGATTTTTCTTTTAAGAGACAAGCCATCAGAACAACATAACATTAGGTAACTCCTTGGCTTACAATTTAAAGGACAATCAAAGTTTTGTACCTCAATCAACGATAAAGAATAACAATGGAAGTTATACATATCATCTAATCAAAGTGATTCGTTTCACATATATAAATGAATGTATGAGTCACACTTTTTCTAAGACAAAAGTTGCCACGTGAAGTTATTTAACCTTATCCAAAGATTTTTAATTACTCTCTCATTAAAATTCATTAATTGTCCAATTATCCACATAATTAAGAATATCTCAAATTACTTAAAATACTACTCACTTTTTAACTCACTTTATATACCTTACTATCATGGTCATGTGGTATATTACTAGTCCATAAACACCGGGCATTATAGCTTGGACCGTATTTTATCTCCAAATGTCAAACTTTAACCAACCTCATTTTCTTCAACTCGTTTACCCTCGCCTTCACAACTTTACTTATCACTTGTTATAAATATCATAAATACTTATAATCTCGAAAATAGTCTTGTCCTCATCCTAAAGTACTACTATTACAATATTAAAATAATAAATCGTGGTACCACTTAAAATCAATACATACACTATTATTTCGTTAAAACATCCATGTAAAAATACATATATTTTCCCAACTTTTAATTTTTCTAATCTCGTATAAAGAGTACAAATTTTCGTACGCTTAATTCTAAAAATGGTAAAAACATAACCTTCTTTTGTGAGAAAATAACTTCTATTTTTACAATAAAGAAAATCTCATTTATAAACTTTCTAATATTATGTGTATAATTTACCATATCCGAAAGTAGTAATAATGGTAACTATCCAAAATTATACTTATAGATTTTTACTAAAATACTCCACTTAAAAGAAAATTCCACACTAACATAATATCTAACGATATCAAGGTTGTAAACTTACGGGGTCTCATAATAATAATGTCTTAAACCCTCTATAACCTCCTAATATACATAATCCCTTCGAACTCATGTGAATTTACTAGGACACATCCTAATTCTAAGGTACAGGATGTAACAGGTAGTTCCAGTTGATTGCTGTGGATCATCTTCAGAGAGACCAAGGTAGTTGCTTGGCGATCGCAGGCCCGCCTTTCTCCTTCCCTATCTTCCCTTGTGTATTTTATTGGCTATTTCTTAGACAATGTTGTCTTGATAAATTTTGGGAAATTTTTAGTATGGCTCATGCCTTAGTGACACCCGTTGTTGGGATTTATCTTTCTGCATTTTTGGCTTTTATTTACCTTTTGTTTAAAAATTTCAGTAAGAAAGGTTGTTATCTATATTGTTAAATGAGAAATCGAATTGGTTAAGAGTGTGTGGGCTTGCCTAGTTCCACGATAGGTGCCATCACGACCGGGTTAGTTTTGGGTCGTGACAAGTTGGTATCAGAGCCTAGGTTACCTAGATCTCACGAGTCATGAGCAGATTTAGTAGAGTCTTGTAGGTCGGTACGGAGACGTCTGTACTTATATTCGAGAGGCTACAGAACCCTTAGGAAAATTATCCCATTCTTGAATTCTTATCGTGTGAATCCTTTGATTTAGCTTGAAGTGTAACTCTTTGAATTCCTTACATGCGTTCGTATGCGCACATGAGTGCTCGGTATCATCTGTCTATCGACAACTTGTGATTTCCATGGATTAGGTGAGAGGTGTGATTTTTTCATGTTGATGATGGGCCAGTCTGGAGGACTTGAGGCCGAGTTTTATCTGTGGCTTGAGTACTGAGATTTTGATTGTGCGAGCACGTGCATTTGGGACTTATATGTCTGTTTGTGTCCTTATTGGTGGGATTTTGTGACTGGATAACTATGTGGTGAGTGTGATTTGATGGTGAGATGTGTTCAGATTATTTGAATATGAAAAGAAGAGCTTGCGGGAGATGTAGCAAGAACTATTAAGTGTTTGAATTCTGTCTTGAGTTGACGTATGACCACGAGTTGTGGGTGTATTGAAGAACCTCCCATATAGTTTAGTTGTGGAGTGAAGTAGATTTCAGGTTGTGTTATGAGTTCCTGATGATGTCTTTTGGGCTGACCAATGCCCCAACATCATTCATGCATTTGATGAACAATGTATTCCATTCGTATTTGGGCTTCTTTGTTATTTTATTCATTGATGACATCCTGGTGTACTCACATAGCCAGGAGGAGCATACTCAGTATTTGAGGATTGTATTAGAGCGATTGAGGGAGAAGAAGCTTTATGCAAAGTTCTCCAAGTGTGAATTTTGGCTCATTTCAGCAACATTCTTGGGGCACGTGGTGTCCAGTGAGGGTATTCAGATGGTCAGACGAGTGTGGGGAGAGCTTTCAGAGCTCAAGACTACTTTGACCACAGCTCTAGTGTTAGTTCTGCCATCAACTTCTGGTTTTTATACCGCGTATTGTGATGCGTCGAGGGTAGGCATTGGTTGTGTTATAATGCAGGAAGATAAAGTGATTGCGTAATAGCTATGATTTTTGGAAGGGTATAGAGAGATATTAGTTTTAGGCTAAGCATGTGGGGTTATCTCCTGCGGCGTATCCTGAGGTTGTGTGATCCTTATGTTATTTTGTAGCAAGTTCTCTTTTACCAACAAATAATATATGTTGCAATTTGAGTTTAGCTCGCTTGTGGAAGTTAGCATGACTAATATAATGGGGAATGCGAGATTGGCAGACGATTTGAGATATTAGATGGTTTGTGTTATATGAGCTCAGGAAGGATTTATTTGAATCCCACTGCGGTATGATGGCAGTGATGGATTATGGGCATTGTGAATTATTAGGTGTTTTGATCTATGGCCTTGAGCCAAGTGGGTGAGTATGATACCGATGAATTGATTGTACGATTATGTGTCCTATTGGTTTCAGTTTGGGGTATGCTACTGAGTCAGTTATGACTGCAGGCATTGAGAGTGAGGATGACTCGAGTAAGGGGAATTTTTGGATACAGGTTATATTATACTTTATGTGTAAATGGGTTTTAATGAATGATTGAGTTGTATTTGTTAAGGATGTAGTGTGTGTGGAGTAGGAATTTGCTTGGTTTCTTAGGGGTGTGGGTTACTCCCTTGGGTGTTGGTGTACTAATGGGTACATGTCATTCGGTCTGGTTGGTCAGTTTAATTGAGATTTGCGTAGAGTGGACGACTCTCGAGAATGGTTCTGATGGATTCAAGGTTTGTGTCTAACAATTGGGAATTTTCAGGATGTGTATTTAGCTAGAAATTGAGATTCACGTTGGATGGTGTCAAGACTTATGGCATTTCTATATTATTATGGATCCTACATTTTGGTATCAGGAAGGGAAATAATAGCTTAAATTCATATAAAGTCTCCTTAGAGTAAGTATTTGAGAGGTGGTGCTTTTGGGGTGTTTAAGAGAATATTCAGCGGCTTATGGGCCTTAGGGCGGTGTGGTTTTGTGATAGGGCTTCGCGTGGTGAGTTTTGAGTTGAGGATTTTGGTATTATGGCAAGGGGAAGAATCAAATTTAAGGTAACTCAGAAGGAACTCGGAAGAATAGGACAGCTTGGTAGTAGGTTAAATCGACATGGTAACGAGTAAGACCGGTTCTTTGGGTGCTTATGATGGGTAAGGTTCTATGTGTGATTGTGGCAATGCTCTTGGGTTTTGGCGACCTGCGTAGCTTGGTCGAGTTAGAGGGATTCAGTCCTTACGGTTTGGTTAAGTGCAAATGGATTTTTGAGAGTTCTTGATGGTCTCTACCATAGTTTGAGATGTATATTTCCTACTGGTGTGAGGGGCATGTGGAATATTGTAATTTTCTCCAGAATGAAATCAAATGGAAGGTTCTTAGCTAATTGAGTATGTAGTTGCTTGCGGCTCGGAGTGGATTTTGAGGTTTGTCGTATCTTTCATATGGTGGCATAATGGGTGCAATGTGTGGTGTAGTATTGATATTTGCAGGTGCAAGGTCACGATAAAGTTTTGAAAGGAAGGTTCTAAATTCTTAGGCAGCATGTGCGATCTCAGATGATCAGGTAGATGATATTACTTCTAGATATGGCTAGATGAGGGTGTAAGTTTCAGAAGGGGCCCTGTGTTTTGATTTATGGATACTTCATTGGTGTGACGACACTCTCCTAGTTGGTCGGCTGTAGATATTCAATTTTTTCCTTGTGGCACATACGGATTATAGGGGTATTCCTCGTGGTATGATCGTATATTGGAGAAATGAGTGACATTCTGGTGGTGGAGTGGGGAGCAGATATGGTGGTACGTGTGTTCTATAGGTTTGGAGACCAAGAGTTCTCAAGAGCAAATTGTTTCATAGATGTGGGCTGTGGAGACATAGCCAAGGTTAGTCAGAGGATAGTGTGTTGTGATTCAGTCATTTTAGACATTTGGAGGGTTATTTGTCTATTGTGGATGACCGGATTGATTTGGGGTCCATTAGTAGGCCCAATTTGGATAGGTGTCTTACACCGGGTCGGATTTGTTGACTCAAAATTGCTATTGTTGAGGGAGGTGCCATTTAGTTTCTATTGAGTTTATTCGTGCCCTAAAATGATTAATGAGATACTCTTCTATATTACGAGGAGTTGTGATTCGTTGGTTTTAGGCTCACATGGTGCAGTTCTATTGTGGTCTTACAGCGGAAATTTGAGTGAGATGAGTAATTGGGTAAAGTGCAGGATTGAGGCGTATAAGTTATGTTCGTCCGGGTTTCATGTGGCATTGTATCATCCGATTCTCCGTGGTTATGGTAATGCACTTTGAGTACTTGACGTCGAATTTCGTGTGGTTATTGATTTTGAGCAAGGCGGGGTGGGGTATATAATATGGACCAATACTTGGATAGGGTCGCGCATTGCAGCGAAGTTATGTTGACATATGATCCTTGTGTATGGGATTCATGCGTTTTGGCTCTGCAGTGTGTGAGGAGTTCTTAGCATTGCGTTGTGGGGATACCCGTTGATCTTGCGGGATGGTTCTCTTGTTTGATGTCACATTACATGTATGAGTACATTTGGAATGTTGCTTATTAGTGCACGGACTGCACTGGTTGTGGATTTAAGCTGTATTGATGCGTCATGTCGCTAGAGTGGTTATGTTGGATGAGATGAGGTCATCAGACCTAGAACAAGTGCTATGGGATCTGGTTGCGGCGTATTTGGGAGGATATTTATGTTGATTGGCTTAGAAATTTTTCCATAGCTCCTATCGGAAGAGAGGGAGTTCCACCATGTGTTGATCCGACGGATGGTTATGGGTCCTTGCGTGTTTCTTTCATCATTGGAAATATATGAAGGTGTCTGAGCGGGTCTCTATTTGATAATAGGTCTATTACAGGGATTGGGTTGTTCTGAGCAGCCATTGTGATTATAAATTATCGTAACGAGTGTTTAAGTTATGTGGGATATCATGTGATTTCTTCCTGAGTTATGGACATGGTTGGATACAACTTGTTCGGACTTATACAGTGTGTGGACGCGTGATTCTGATCTTATAAAAAAGTTCAGATATGTAAATTGGATTCTAAGGCTTATGGGCTAGGTTGGATGAAGAAATTTCATATGTGTTGTGTTATCAGACCTATGCGGGACAGGCTGATGTGGGATCACCCTCCGGTATGTGCGTAATAAGGTTATGCGGTGGTTTGATGGTGTTGGAGAACAACTCTTGGCACATTCAAGGATGAACGTATGTTTAAATGGGGGAGGATGTAACAACCCGGCCGGTCGTTCCAAGAGTTTTAGCCATGTTTCCTCTCATTTCTACTTCTTTATGAGTTTTTAGCTTCATTATACTGCATTGGGTTTGTTGGTTATGATTCGAAGTGGTTTTGGGGTAGAATGAGACACTTAGTCTCTTATTTAGGAATTCAAGTTGGAAAGTCAACCTGATGTTGACTTATGATTAAAAGGTCTCGGATTTAAATATTTATGGTCCCGTTAGCTCCGTTAGGTGATTTTGGACTTAGGAACGTGTGCAGAATGTTAATTGGGAGTCTGTGGTAGAATTAGACTTGAATTGGCGGAATTGGAAATTTGGCGATTTCCGGTCGGTAATGGAGAATTTGATATCGGGGTCGTAATGGAATCATGGAAGTTTGAATACATTCGTGGAGTTATATTTAATTGGTGTGCAAAATTTGGGATCATTCGGGCAAGGTTTGATTGGTTTTGCCGTTGTTTGTGGAATTTAGGAATTTTAGGTTTATAGGCTTGAATCCGAGATTTGATTTGATGTTTTGGTGTTGTTTTGAGTGATTTGTAGGTTCGATTAAGTTTGAATATGTTATGGGATGTGTTGGTGAGGTTGGCTGAGGTCCCGAGGGCCTTGGGTGGGCTTGGAATGGTTAACGGAAAAGTTTAGCTGTTGAAAAGAAAAAAAGGTTGCTGGTGTTTGGTTTCTGAAGTTGGGAGTGCAGACCGCGCAGGATTTACACGGACAATGGAAGGACTTCGTGCAGGCGGCAAGATTCTGCGGTTAGCGGTGGAGGCTGGCACGGAAAATGGAGGATTTGTCACAACCGCATGAGTTGGAGTTTTTTCGCGGCCGTGATGGGAATTCCGCGAAGAGGCGAGCACGGGGGCAATAGAAATCGGTGGTCAGCGAAGTGAGGATCCGAAAGGTGCACTATAAATATGAGGTTCATAGTTTTTATTTCATATTTTGACCTAAGGAGCTCGTGTGCTGACGACTTTTTGAAGATGTTTCAAGAAATTCATCGGGGTAAGTAATTCTAATTCGGATTTTGCTAAAATACATGAATATATGACGGATTTCATCATTTGATTAGTACTTTGGGGTGGAAAATTGGAGAAAATTGTAGAAACTTCATAAAATAGGTTTTGAGAGTTGAATGTCAATTCGAAGTCGGATTTTGATAAAATTGGTATGTTTGGACTCGGGAGTGAATGGGTTTCCTAGTTTTATAAATTTTATCGTATTTCGTGACGTGGGTCCCGGAGGCGGGTTTGGTCGAATTTGAGATTTTTGGCCTAATTCGATAATTTTCATGCGGGGTTCATTCCTTTAGCATATACTGATGATAATGTATTGATTTTGGATACATTCAGAGCAATTGGTAGCCGAGTTGAGTGGAAAAGGCATTGAGGAGTAGGGTTTTGTCTTGATTGAGGTAAGTAACGCTTCCAAACTTGGTTCTGAAGGATCGAAACCCCAAACTATGTGTTATGTGATTAGAATTGTGGTGGCGCACATTCCAAGTGACGGGCGTGCGGGCGTGCACTGTGAGAATTATGGCCTAGTTCAGTCCATGTTACCGTTTAATGATTTCTTCTTGTCGATATCCATGCGTCTATCAATGTGATTAAGTAAATATGCTACAGATCATGCTACATATTATGTTAAGGCTTCACACCGATACTGTTGAGACCCGAGTGGTCATTTTCTTACTGTCGTTTCATTTGTTTTATTGATATTCTATACTCACTCTTATTCATGCATATCATATCATGTCTCAATCTCGGTTGTTGTTGTTTAGCACATCATATCATTTTGTCGGGCTAATTCATTGCATTATGAGCCCGTGAGTGTGATACTGGAGAGTGATTACTGAGTGAGGCCGAGAGTCTGATGATGAGTGACAGTTATGGGATCGGGCTGCACGCCACAATAGTTATGCTGATGATTATGATAGCGCTTGGACTATAGGAGCCCCTCCAGAGTCTGTAACACACCCCTAGTGAGCACAATGATATTATTGAGGGATGGATCTTCCCTGGACATGGATCTTGTCCGAATTATTTATATCTGGAGATGGATCTTCTCCATGGGGCTGGAATGGTCTTCCTCGGTAGTGAGTGACTGAAGCCAGAGATGTATATGTTCTGGGATGGATCTTCCTTGGATGTATAGTTAACTGAAAGCATGCCTACATTTCTGTACAATGATTCTGTTATAATTGTAGAGGTTTAGTCCTTCACTACCTCTCAGCCCATAGTTTGGGCTTGTTACTTATTGAGTTGGTGTACTCACGTTAACCCCTGTGCCTTGTGTGCAGATCCAGGTATCCCGGGCCACGGTAGTGCCAGTTGATCATTTTTCTGCGGATCATCTTCGGAGAGAGCGAGGTAGCTGCTTGGCGATTGCAAACCCGCATTGGCTATTTCTTAGACAATGTTGTCTTGATAAATTTTGGGACAATTGTAGTATGGCTCATGACTTAGTGACTCCCGTTGTTGGGATTTATCTTTCCGTATTTTTGGCTTTTATTTACCTTTTGTTTAAAAATTTCAGTAAGAAAGGTTGTTATCTATATTGTTAAATGAGAAATTAAATTGGTTAAGAGTGTGTAGGCTTGCCTAGTTCCACAATAGGCGCCATCTCGACGGGGTTGGTTTTGCGTCGTGACATCACTTTTGAAATCCGACCTCAAATTGAGGTCTAAATCCCATTTTCCCAAAAATCCCTAATTCTACCCAAACCCTCAATTTCTACCATGGAAATCCTAGATTTTAGGTTGGAAATTCATTAAATGTGATGGGAAATTGAAAGAAAGTGGGTTAGGATCACTTACCAATGTTTTGGAGAAGAATTGGTCTTGGAGAAATAGCCTCTAGGATTCTTGGGTTTGAAAATTTGAAGAATGGGAGAAAAATCCCGTCTAAGTCTCTTTTCATCAGCTGCAGATGTCGCAAATGCGACCTGGTCTTCGCAAATGCATATCCCGCAAATGCGAACGAGGTATAGCAAATGCGAACCCCTTATCATTTCTGCATCTTTCGCAAATACGAACAATTGTTCGCAAATGCGGAAATACTAGGATCGCAAATGCGAGACAATCATCGCAAATGCGATTAATGGCCTTCCGCAAATGCGACCATAATGTCGCAAATGCGAACCTAGGCTGACCTAGGCTTATTTCGCAGTTACGAAGCTGACAGACAAAAGGGATGTTTACAATTGCGAACACTGATCTCGCAGTTGCGAGATCAGAGGCCAGTTCCCAAAAAATACAGACACCAGCAAAATTTCCAAGTCTAATTCACTCAGTAGCCTATCTGAAACTCACCCGAGCCCTCGGGCCTCTAATCCAAAAGTGAAAACAAGTCTAAGAACATCATATGAACTTGATCGGTGTGATCAAATCGCCAAAATAACACCTAGAACTACGAATTTAACCCCAAATCACATGAAATTTTCAAGAACACTTTGAAATTCCTATTTTCACAACCGGATGGATGTCTGAATCACTTCAAATCAATTATGTTTTGCACCAAAGTTCATAGACTATTCATAATTATGGTATTGGACCTATACCAGGTGCCGAAACCAAAATACTGACCCATTATCTAAAAAGTCAAAGATTGGTCAAATACTTTAATTTCATTAAGCTTTCAACTTTTAAATTTTAACATAGTCCGTTATCTCGGGCTAGGGACTTCTGATTTCGATTTCGGGCATACGCCCAAGTCCCAAATCATAATGCGGACCCACATAGACTATCAAAACACAATTTTGGGTCCATTTACCAAAAATATTGTTCGAAGTCAACCCAAATAAAGTTTTAGGCAAAATTTCTTATTCTTTTACTACTTTTTAACATAAAAGCTTTCCGGAAAGACACCTGGACTGCGCACGCAAATTGATAAAGGCTAAAACATGACTTCTAAAGGTTTCGGTTCACAAAATTAGGTTTAAATTATAAGATGACCTATTGGTCATCACATTCTCCACCTCTAAAACAATTGTTCATCCTCGAACGGACATAGAAAAGTACATGGATTGGAGAATAAGTGGGGGTATCTACTCTGCATGTCCGACTCGGACTCCCAAGTAGCTGTCTCGACAGGCTGACCTCTCTGCTGCACTCTAGCTGAAGGATAACTCTTCGATCTCAACTAACAAACCTACCGGGATAGAATAGCCACTGGCTCCTCCTCATAAGTCAAATCCTTGTCCAACTTGACAGAGCTGAAATCTAACATGTAGAATGGATTGTCATGATACTTCCGGAGCAGGGACACATGGAATACCGGATGAACTGCTGACAACCTGGGAGGCAAAGCAAGCCTGTACGCCACCTCTCCCACTCTCTCGAGAATCTAAAAAGGTCTGATGTACCTAGGGCTCAGATTTCCCTTCTTCCCAAACCTCATGACACCCTTCATGGGTGATAACCGAAGCAATACCCTCTCCCCGAACATGAATGCAACATCACGAACTCTACGGTCGACATAACTCTCCTGCCTAGACTGAGCTATGCGAAGTCGATCCTTTATAATCTTGACCTTATCCAAGGCATCCTGTACTAGATCAGTACCCAACAACCAAGCCTCCCCCGTCTCGAACCACTCAACTGGTGACCGACACCGCCTACCATATAATGCTTCATAGGGAGCCATCTGGATGCTCGATTGGTAGTTGTTGTTATAGGCGAACTCTGCAAGGGGAAAGAATTAATCCCACGATCCTCCGAAATCTATGACGCATGCATGAGGCATATCCTGTAAGATCAAAATAGTGCGCTTGGATTGTCCGTCCGTCTAAGGATGAAACTTTGTGCTCAACTCAACCCGCATGCCCAACTCACATTGTACTTCCCTCTAGAAGTGCGAGGTGAACTGCGTACCTCGATCAGAAATGATAGACACGGGCACACCGTGAAGACGGAGAATCTCACGAATGTAAATATCTGCCAACCGCTCTGAGAAATAGGTAACTGCCACAGGAATGAAGTGCGCTGACTTAGTCAGCCTATCCACAACAACCCAAATGGCATCGAACTTCCTCTAAGTCCGTGGGAGCTCAACAACAAAATCCATAGTGATACACTCCCACTTCCACTCAGGAATCTCTATCCAGTGAAGCAAACCACCGGGTCTCTGATGCTCATACTTCACCTGCTGAAAATTCAGGCACCGAGCAACATAAGTAACTCTATCCTTGTTCATCCTCCTCCACCAATAATGCTGCTGCAAGTCTTGATACATCTTTGCGGTGCCCGGGTGAATAGAATACGGGGATCTGTGGGCCTCCTCAAGAATCAACTCACGAATCCCAACAACATTAGGCACACAAACACGACCCTGCATCCTCAAGACTTCGTCATCTCCAACAGTAACCTGCTTGGCACCATCGTGCCGTACTATATCCTAAGGACCAACAAGTGAGGGTCGTCATACTGCCGATCTCTTATACGCTCAAACAAAGAAGACCAAGCGACTGTGCAAGCTAGAACAAGACTAGGCTCTGAAACATCCAAACTCATAAACTGGTTGGCCAATCAATGCATCGACCACTACATTAGCCTTCCCGGGATGGTACAAGATGGTGATATCATAGTCTTTCAATAGCTCCAACCATCTCCTCTTCCTCAAATTGAGATCCTTTTGCTTGAACAAGTACTGAAGGTTGCGGTGATCCGTGAAAACCTCATACGAAACGTCATAAAGATAGTGCCTCCAAATCTTCAGCGCGTGAACAATGGCTGCCAACTCTAAGTCATGGACATGGTAATTCTTCTCATGAAACTTCAACTACCGCGATGCATGTGCAATCACCCTACCCTCCTGCATCAATACTACACCGAGCCCAACACGGAAAGCATCATAATATACCGTGTAAGATCCTGAACCTGTGGGCAACACCAACACCGGTGTTGTAGTCAAAGCAGTCTTGATCTTTTGAAAGCTCGACTCACACTCGTCTGACCATCTGAACGGGGCACCCATCTGGGTCAACCTATTCAACGGGGATACTATAGATGAAAACCCCTCCACAAGTTGACAGTAATAGCCCACTAAACCCAAGAAGCTCCTGATCTCCGTCGCTAAAGTGGGTCTGGTCTAGTTCTGAACTGCCTCAATCTTCTTAGGATCTACCTGAATGACCTATGCTGATACAACGTGGCTAAAGAAAGTGAATGAATTCAACCAAAACTCGCACTTTGAAAATTAGCATACAAATGTTGTCTCTCAAATTCTGAAGCACAATCCTCAAGTGATGCTCATGCTCCTCCCGACTGCGGGAGTATATCAAGATGTACTCAATAAACACAATCACAAAGGAGTCCAAATAAGGTTTGACCACTCGGTTCATCAAATCCATGAATGTTGCAGGGGCATTGGTCAACCCAAAAGACATCACCAGAAACTCATAGTGTCCATACCGCGTCCTAAAAGTTGTCTTAGGGACATCAGATTCCCTAATCCTCAACTGATGGTAGCCAGATCTCAAATCAATCTTCGAAAACACCTTGGCATCCTGAAGCTGATCAAATAAATCATCAATCCTTGGCAATGGATACTTTTTCTTGATGGTGACTTTGTTCAACTACCGTAATCTATACACATCCTCATAAACCCATCTTTTTTCTTCACAAAAAACACTGTTGCACCCCAGGGCAAGACACTAGGTCTAATGAAGCCCTTATCAAGAAAATCCTGCAATTGTTCCTTCAATTCCTTTAACTCTGGTGGGGCCATACGGTATGGTGGAATAGAAATGGGCTGAGTACCCAGAGCCAAATCAATACAGAAATAAATATCCCTATCGGGTGGCATCCGCAGCAAGTCTGCAGGAAATACCTCTGGAAACTCATGAACAATAGGCACAGAATCCATAGAAGGAACCTCCGCAAAAGAATCACGAACATAAGCCAAATAAGCCAAACACCCCATCTCGACTATACATCGAGCCTTAAGAGATAACCCTACTGGTAGAATGGCAGGAGTCCCTCTCTATTCTAATCGAGGCAACCCCGGCAAGGCTAAGGTCACTGTCTTGGTGTGATAGTCCAATATAGCTTGATTGGGTGACAACCAATACGTGCCCAATATAATATCAAAATCAACCATATCGAGGGGTAGAAAATCTACATTAGTCTCAAGAATCCCAATAGTGACCACGTACGATTGATAAACACGATCTACAATAATAGCATCCCACACAGGTGTGGACACATATACAGGGGCACTCAAAGAATCACGAGGCACAACCAAATATGAAGAAAAACAAGATGACACATAGGAGTAAGTAGACCCCGGATCAAATAGAACTAAAGCATCTGTACTGCAAACTAAAACAGTGCCTATAATAACATCATCGAATGACTTAGCCTCAGGCCTCGCTGGAAAAGAATAACATCGGGGTTGGGCCTCACCACCCTGAACCATATCCCTGGGACGACCTCTAAATGGCGGGCCTTCACCTCTAACGACCTGACCTCCACCTCTAATAGTCTGGCCTCTACCTCTAGATGCTTGACCCCTGTCTATGGCTGGCTGAGTAGGCGGTGCAGTAATTGGGGAACCATGGAACGGGAACTCTGATGTTGTGGTAGAACACCCAATAATCTCGGACAGGTCCTCCTGATATGCCCATAACCACCACACTCGAAACATCCATTCTGATACTGTGGCTGTGGAAACTGAGACTGACCTGAACGGATAGGCTGACAACGATAATAACTTTGAATAAGAGGTGCACTGATAGGAGCCGAGGGTGCACTGTAGCCTGGCTGCCTAGAAGGAGGCACATAAGGACCACGACTCCCCAAAACATTGTGGAATGCTTGAAGCACTGAATGAAATGGCTTGGGAGGGTGGCCTCTACCAAAGTACCCCTTCCTCCAGACGAGGCACCATTGAACCCACCAGAATAACGGGGTCTCTTGTCTGACCCTTGACCTCCCTATCCAAGAACCATCTCGGCTCACCTGGCGACATTGGAATCTGCAATCTAATAGGTTGAGCAATCTGCAATCTAATAGGTTGAGCAAGTCCCTAAATAAACCTCTTCACCCTCTCTCTCTCTCGGTACGATGCAGAAGAAGAGCATGACGGGCCAAATCTACAAAACGGGTCTCATACTGAGTAACAGTCATACTGCCCTACTGGCGATGCTCGAACTGACGACGATGCTCCTCCCTCAAGGTAATAGGCAAAAACTTATCTAAGAAGAGATGAGTGAGATGGTCCAAGTAAGAGCAGGTGACCCAGCTGGTCTGTTCAACAAATAATCCCTCCACCATATCTTGGTGGAACCAGTCATCTAAAAAGCAACAAAGTCGACCACATTGGTCTCTAATATACCCATATTTTGAAGAACCTCATGACAGCTATCAAGATACTCCTAGGGATCCTCCGAAGTAGCACCACCGAAATGGACTGGAAAGATCTGGGCAAACCTATCCAATCTCCACAAAGCCTCAGAAGACATAGCCGACCCATCACCGGTCTGTGCCATAGCATTCGGTTGAACTACTCTGACTGGATGAGCTGCTGAAGTCTGAAATGGGGGAGCCATCTGCTCTGGAGTGTGAGTAGCAGGAGTCTAGGCTCCTCCACTAGCCTGAGATACGGATAGTTCGATGGGAAATGCGCCAGTCTGGGCCACACTCTTTATAAGGCCCACCAAACGGAGCAAAGCATCCTGAAGCACTAGGGTGGCAATGAACCCCTCTGGGACCTGAGCTGGCCCGACGGGAATAGTCTGACCTGGAACCTCCTCATCGAACTCTACCTGAGGCTCCACTGCTGGGGTTGCTGCTATGGCTCTAGGCTGAGCCCTGCCCCTGCCCCTACCTCGGCCTCGACCTCTGCCCCTCGTAGGAGCTACTACTGAAGGCTCTGGCTTCTTCTCAGCTGAAAAAGCGATATGCATTCTTTCCATCTAAGAGAGAATAGGAGTAGGAGAGTTTAATTAATATGGAGGAAACAAAGTCGCACGACAGAGATGAATAAAAGTTAAATTTGTTCCTAAACTTCATAGCCTCTAGGAGATAAGTACAGACGACTCCGTACCGATCCCCCAGACTCTACTAAGCTCGTTCGTGAATTGTGAGACCTAGGCAACCTAGTGCTCTGATACCAACGTGTCACTACCCGGAATTCCCACCGTCAGGACCGTGATCGCGCCTAATATTACACTTGCTAGGCAAGCCAACGTTAGAGGTTATTTAGCCAATTCTTAACCTTTAGGTGATTACCAGTAAACAAGCCATAAATAAATCAAAATAAACGTGGCATTTCATAAATAACAACTTCAATTACATACTATTACCACCCAGAATCCGGAGACACGATTCACGAACATACTAAGATTTTACTACACGTATTTATCTAAAAGAAAATATAATTGTTTGTGAAATAAGGTAAAACAGTAAGTATGGGGGTATAGAAGGGGACGCTAGGGCCTGCGGACACCAACAAGACTACCTTGGGTCTCCTAGTTGTGAAGCCTATAGCCAACCTCTCGATCAGCCACAACCTGCTCCAAAATATGCATAGGAAGTGCAGAGTGCAGTATCAGTACAACCGACCCCATGTACTGGTAAGTGCTGAGCCTAACCTCGAAGAAGAAGTGACGAGGCTACGGCGGGACACGCACAATATAATCTGTATTCAGTAAGTAATAAAAGCGAAAAGGAAGATGGAATAAAGAAAAGCAGTAACTTGCAAGAAGTAAATTTAGTACCCAACGTATTGCATCAGTGTTCAGCTAATAACCAATCCTCAAGTGCAATTCAAAACTACCGTACAACTACCACAGTCAAAGAAAGCATAAACATATAGGTTGTTGCGGCACGCAATCCAATCCCACTGTACATATCATAATCCTCCCTTATTTTCTCTTAATAACATAAATATCATAATATAAATAAAAGTATTGCAGCCTAAAACCCGATCCCACTGTATAATATCAATTCACAATCACAGTTCACCTTTATTTCACCACAACCCACCCTTATTTCACTTGTTGGTGGCGTGCAATCCGATCTCACCGTATAATACTAATTCACCCTTATTCCTCCTCAATATATCACTCTTATTCCTCCTGTTGCGGCGCGTACCCCGATCCCACCATATAAGTATCAATTATTCAGTAAGTACAGACATTTCACAATTTAACACAAATTCCTTCACGATACTTGAACTTCAAACAAAGTAAAAGGGAAGCTTATACTCTATAAAACCTTACACAAGTAATACTATTCAGCGAGACCAATCCAGAATATATCATTAAAAGCACCAATAAAACAACTTTAGAATGTAAAAAGGGGAAAATAAAGCTATGGGATAACTAATACCTTCAACAAGGAGAAACAAGGTCTAACAAGTAGCAATTAGGCATGGAAATACAAGTAAAACATGTAACAATTAAGTCAGCGAAGAAAACAATATAAGAGGAACGGGAAGGAAACAAGAAAGACAGATAAATTGGCGGCATATAAGTACTCATCACCTCACATATATGCTCACATGATTTTAATATAGCAATTAAGGCAAGGGTTCCTAATCCCTCAAGTCAAAGTTAGGCAGAACACTTACCTCGCTCCACAAGCCTCTCAATGCTCAATTACCGCTTTTCCTCTAAAATCCACCTCCGAACCACTTGTATCTAGCCACAATTTTCTTAACAACATCAAATATTGCTAAAGGAATCAATTACAATGCATGAATTTAGGTTTCCCAAACTTTTCCCCAAAAGTCAAAAATCTACCCCGGGCCTGCTTGGTCAAAACTCGAGGTTCAGACCAAAACCCATTCACCCCCGACCTGATTATGTAATTAGTTTTGAAATTCGGCCTCAAATTGAGGTATGAATCCCATTTTCTCAAAAAATCCTAATTCTACCCAAACCCCCAATTTTTATCATGGAAATCCTAGATTTTAGGTTGAAAATTCATTAAATGTGATGAAAAATTGAAAGAAAGTGGGTTAGGATCACTTACCAAAGTTTTGGGGAAGAATTAGTCTTGGAAAAATCGCCTCTAGGGTTCTTGGGTTTGAAAATTTGAAGAATGGGAGATAAATTCTATCTAAGACTCTTTTCATCAGCTGCAGATGTCGCAAATGCAACCTGGGCTTTGCAACTGCGAAGGAGGCATTGCAAATGCGAACCCCTTCTCATTTCTGCAGCCTTCGCAAATGATTGATTGCAAATGTGGAAATAGTAGGATCGCAGATGCGACCATTTTTCGCAAATGCGAAGAATCCATTTCCCCAGTTCCCATCGCAAATGCGAGACAATCATCGCAAACGCGATTACTGAAGTTCCGCAAATGCGACCATAATGTGGCAAATGCGAACCTAGGCTGACCTAGGCATATTTCGCAAATGCGAATAAATCCTTCGCAATTGCGAAACTGACAGACAAAAGGGATGTGCGCAATTCTGAATATTGATCTCGCAATTGCGAGATCAGAGGACTATTCCCAGAAAATGCAGACACCTGCAAAATTTCCAACTCTAATTCACTCTGTAACCTATCTGAAACTCACCTGAACCCTCAGGGCTCTAATCCAAAAGTGCACACAAGTCTAAAAACATCATACGAACTTCCTCGCGCGATCAAATCTACCTGAAATAACATGAAATTTACAAGAACAATTTGAAATCTACGAATTTAACCCCAAATCACATGAAATTTACAAGAACAATTTGAAATTCCTATTTTCACAACTTGATGTCTGAATCACGTCAGATCAATTCCGCTTTTGCACCAAATTTCACAGATAAGTCATAATTATAGTATTGGACCTATACCCGGTTCCGAAACTAAAATACGGACCCGTTATCTAATAAGTCAAAATTTGTTCAAACACTTCAATTTCATTAAGCTTTCAATTTAAATTTCAACATAGTCCAATATCTCGCGCTAGGGACTTTCGATTTCGATTCGGTGCATAAGCTCAAGTCCCAAATCATAATGCAGACCCACCGGGACCATCAAAACACGAATTTGGGCCCGTTTACAAAAAATGTTGACTGAAGTCAACCCAAATGAAATTTTAGGGAATATTTTTTATTTTTTTACCAGTTTTTAACATAAAAGCTTTCTGGAAAGATGCCCGGACTATGCACGCAAATTGAGAAAGGCTAAAACATGAATTCTAAAGGTATCGATTCACAAAATTAGGTTTAAATTATAAGATGACCTATCGTGTCATGACATATTGGGTTTGGGTTATAATAGATATGTATTTTTTAACTATTTCTTTGATGATCTATCTACTCTATTTGTTTTCCCCTAACTATACCGTTCGCTTTTTACAAATTATCTTTTCTTTGCTAATTAACTTTTGTGAACTTCTTGGATGGGCTACGGATCCTTCTTACAAGGCTAACAACCAGCAATGGAGAGTAGAAGGATGATCTTCCGATATGTGATGACCCAAGGGGTCATTTTATAAATTTAGACTCTGCTTTATACTTAATAGCTATAAAAAGACTAATTTTAAATACGTCGATTTGCATGCGCATTCTGGACGTGAAATCAAAAAGATTTTATGTGAAAATATGATAAATAGTGATTTCTAGAATTTAAATTTGGTTATATTTGACTTTGGTCAATATTTTGAGTAAACGGACCCGGATCTGTGTTTTAAAGATTCCAGGAGGTCCGGAGAAAATATGGGACTCGGGCGTATGCCCGGAAGTGAATTCCGAGGTCCCAAGCCTTAGAAATCAATTTTTGAAAGAAATTGTTTTGCTAAATTATTAATGAAATAAAGAAATGAATTAACGTTTGAAACCGTTGGTATCAGGCCCGTAGTTTAGTTTCGGAGCTCGATACAGGTTTGTTATGATATTTAAGCCTTGTCCGAAATTTGGTGAGAATCGGAATTTATTTGACGTGATTCAGACGTCTGGTTGATAAATAGTGAACTTTAAGTGTTCTTGAGAAAAATAATGAGTTTTGAGGTTTAATTCATTATTTTACATGTTATTTTTATGATTTGATCGCACGAGCAAGTCCGTATGATACTTTTAGACTTGCGTGCATGTTTTATTTAGAGCCCCGAGGGCTCGGGTGAGTTTCAAATAGGTTTGGGTTGTGTTGCGCTTGTTCTTTCTTATGTTTCGACGTCGTTTCTTCAAGCATAAATGATATCATATTGAACAAAATAGCTCTGACTTCTATTTTTAATGAAGTATTAGATCCGTATTGTACTTATGGACCCGTAGCAAAAAGAATCATCGAATTTGGACATCGTATGAGGATTTTATGGTCATTTTACTAAGGTTGCCAGATTTTTCAGGTTAATTACGAAATTGCCATTGACGGCGTATTAAAAATCTGCACTATTTGCAAATATTAAAACTTACATATCTCCTTCATTATAAGGTCAAATTGAGTGATTAAAAAGTCTAACTTGACTAGAACTTCACAAGGAATCCATTGGAGGCATAAAAATCGAGTTTTGGGATCGTTTGATATGATAAACGAGGTAGAATAGCTGGCAGAAAAATATATATAAAATGGAC
Organism: Nicotiana knightiana; assembly: GCA_005239525.1. Classification (NCBI taxonomy): domain Eukaryota; kingdom Viridiplantae; phylum Streptophyta; class Magnoliopsida; order Solanales; family Solanaceae; genus Nicotiana; species Nicotiana knightiana. Next base: position 11,756 of record ML426591.1, on the reverse strand, counting down.
AGACTTCTTCTTCATCATATTTTCGAACCCCACAGCCCTAGGAGAAAATTTCTTCACCAAATATCATCCCCAAGTCATAGGTAGTCAATTCTAAACTTTACTCTTTCAATTACTCATTGTTTTTCATCACTTTTAAATCAAAAGCTAAAAACTTTCATGGTAAAAATTGAGGGTTTGGGTAGAATTAGGGAATTTTGTAAAAATCGAAGCTTTACCTCGAATTGAGGTCGGATTTCGAAACTAATTGTATATTTGGGTTCGTGGGTGAATGGATAAACGTAATTTGGTCCGAATCCCGAGTTTAGACCAAGCGGGCCCGGGGTCGGGTTTCCACTTTTTTTGAAAAAACTTAGGAAAAATTGTAATTTTCATTAAATTTATTCCTTTACCCTTAGTTAATGATATTGAGTTAATTATGATTAGATTCGAGCAAGTTAGAGCAAGATTCTAAAGGAAAAGCAGCAATTGAGCAGTGAGTGGCCTACGAAATTGAGATAAGTGCTTGGTCTAACTTTGACTTGAGGGAATAGGAATCCCCACTTGTTTGCTATGTGAAATGCATGTGTGTGGTGTATAGGTGAGGTGACGAGTATCTATGCACCACCAAATTTCCTGTTAAACATGATCCCTTTCTCGTTCCCAACTTAATTGATTCTTGTCTTAATTGTTCTATGTTCATTAATGTTTCTATGACTACTTAGCCTTGTTATTTTGTTGTTAAACATTGTTGTGGCTATTTTGGAAAGAGTATTGGTTGTTTTAGCTGGTTCCCTTGTGGTACAAAACGGTTGAGCGGTTTGACATTGTCACACCTCTTTTTTTCATCAGTAAGGGCAATAAGGGAGTTTTTCCACTTTAAGTGACATTATTCGATTTTTGCGATTTATTTTATTCAGAGTCGCCACCCGAATTTTTACGGTGTTCCGGGACACCATTTATTTATTAGAAATACCAAAAATCGAGGAATTTTGACTCTGTTAAATTGTCTGCGAACCAGAAATCCGGGTAAGGAATTTTGTTAACCCGGGAGAAGGTGTTAGGCACTCCCAAGTTTCATGGTTCTAGAACGGTCGCTTAATGATTAAACTTGGCCTAATTTAATTATTATTTTTGTACCTATGTGCATTATTTTTACTGCTTTTATTATTCTTTTGTATTCAAAGAGTTATTTGAGACGGGTCACGTATGCGTAAACCCGTGGAGTTTAAAAATGTATCTAAAATCATGTCACGCAAACGTGTACATAATTCTCGACGCTGAACTCACTCAAAGAGATGAAGTTGCGCGAGCGCGAATTTTGTTTTGTTGTCAAAAAGAAACTGGAATCACGTCACGTGGGCGTATACACAATTCCGATAATTTTAAGAAATTCGTTCTTAAAAGTGTCTCTACGAGTGTCCATTCTAGTCTTTATTTGTGTTACGTGTAGACGTATACACAATTTGAGAAAAAGGTATATTTTAGTTATTCTCATTCAAAGTTACGTAAAACGTATACTCCGAAGATTGAGTTATTTTCTGAATTTAAGGCATTCACTATCTAAAAGGCTTTCGAGATTCACTACATCTAAATTAAAGATCCTAAGTCAAGTCGTGAGATTGGGCTATGGCCTAGTCTAGCCCGATTTGTATCACTTTAGGCCATCCTAATTTTGGCTACTTTTGTAATAAGGAACGAAGCTAAGTACAAAAATTTAAGGCATGCATCAATGAAGAAGGATCTAAAATTCACAAATTCATAATCAACATGTTCCAAAAGCGAAATAAACGCAATTAATTGCAACAGAATATTTTGATTGTTAATTTTATTAATTTCAGAATAGCCTAAATCTATGTTGTTTATTTCACAATTCATGCACACTGATTTCTATATGTTGTACTAATTCTGGAAATTTAAAAGCACTTTTGGATAGCAGATTTGCATTTTTGTGTAGACTTTTGAAATTCTTTCTGAACTAAATTATCTGCTTTTACAAATTCGATAGTTATCTAAAGGAAAACTGTAGAGAAGAATTTTTATATACGCTAATGAATCTGAAACATTCACTTTTCAGAAGTTTTAAAATATGTTATTAGGGGGGAAAATGGCTGATTTTGATGCAAATTCATATGAAATGTCTTTGAATCACATAATCTATACATATTCGTGTGATAATACAGCTAGAAACGAAACATACATTTTTGAATAGGTATGTATACCTATTTGAATACAAGTTTAGTTCAGTCCCTATTACAAATACAAATAAAGATAAAAATACATTTTTTGTTCCTGATTATAAGTTTCTAAAAAATGAAAATGAGGTAAGAAAAAGGAAACTAAGGGATGTTTCTCCTGTGCAAGCTTCAGCAGTTTCTTAAAGATTTAATCCTGCATCTTTTAACGTTAGTCTAATATTATAAGTCCAAAGTTATAATACTTGGACAACATTAACTACAGACCTTTGGGCATTTTATAAGATGAATCAAATCATGAAGGAGGTTAGATTCAACCTTAATGATGCTCTATACCATACTAGGAGAACAAGAATTGTTCATGCCTTTTATGGACTGAATCTGACCATAAAAGGGGTCAGATTCAACTCCGTAGATGTCATCTTTTATATCTCTTGACATTCAACACATACCTATACCATGACTTTGATTTTTTAGCCATTTTTAGAGAATGAATCTGACCATTTTAAGGGATTCAGATTCTTTACTCTAGGGGGCCTTTTGATTACCCATTTTATACCCTTAAAGGGGTGATTTCCAGAAACTAGGCTAATGTTTGTGCACTACTATGAGGTGAATTTGACCATTAAAAGGTCAAGTTCCTCTACCCTAGTGCAAATTACCCCGGTAATGGACTAATACAAGACTAACATCTAACTACACAATACTCAATCCATTTTGGAATTAACAAACTTAAAAGCAACCAGAATGATTCTAGGAATTCAGATATTATATATACAACATACATTCAGATTCATTATCAGCATATCAACCAATATTACTTCAAATTTTCATACAAGATCAGAGAAGAAGAAAACTCAGCTAGAGGAGAAGGGTTCAGACAACAAAGAAGAAGAACAAAATTCAGATTTGAGCTTTTCAATAAAGTTAAATAGTTACATACCTTTTAAAGAGAAAATGATAAACAAATCTGGACCAAATAAACGTCCAGGGAGAAGATGGCAAAACCAGCAAAGAAGAAAGACAAATCAACAGCAAATAACCAGCAACTTCAGCAACAAATACCACCAAGAAAAATGACCCAATAATACCAATAGAGATCCAAGAAATCAAGTAGAACACTTGAGATTTTTATGAAAATAAGAATACCAAAGATGAAACAAGAATTGAGAATCAAACGCTAGAACTTTGATAACTTTTGAAAGAAATCAAGCCTTTTCACTAATATTTTTGGAAATTTTCATTTATGAATCAAAAAACTATTTGGATTTTTATTTTTGGTTTTTCAAATACTTTCAACAACTGAGTGAATGCAAAAGAGTGCAAAGGCAGGTGAAGAAAGCAAGTATTTCATGTGTGTGTAGGTAATTTTCAATGTCTAAAAAAAGGTCCTTAATAGTTTAAAGGGAGGGTCTATTTATAGGAGGCTTGGGATGGGATATGTTATTTCATATTCCCTATCCAAAATGAGTTGAAATGGTACATAGGGCAGCTGTCACCCTTATCCTTTGGGACAGTTGCCCTTATTCCAGAAGCTTTTAGCCCACAAAATGACCCTACTACTCTTAAAAATCTGATTTCAAAAGTCTAGAAGGTTCTTGGGTTGTTACACCCAAGATTCTCTCACCTAGGATTCCTAATATACCCCTTGAAGTCATTGAAATTACCATTAGGTAACTAGGGTTAAACTTGCTTGAGTTATTATTAGCCCTAGTTAATTTATCCTAGTTAGCTCACTTTAGTTAACTACTAGTTATTCTTAACTAGGGTTAGGTTTAATTGGGGTTAATTATTAACTCTAGTTTGGAACTTTGGTTATCCAAACCTAATCAGCTCTCCTTAACTAGTATTTAGGACTTAAATAGCTAAGGGTTACCTAATTACCTACTGACTTCAGCTTTATTTATGATTACTAACTTGATTAGTTAATTAGTCTTCTAATTAGGTGGTTAATTATCCTAGTTTGTAAAAGTCCATCTCACTAAGATCAGAATTCATTAATGGGGTAGTAAGTTGGGAGGCTAATTATAAAATAATCTTAGTCAATCTACATGCATATTAACCCGAGCCAATTAGTTCACGAATCAAGCAAACACATAGAGCACCAGTCGATTAAGCATGATATTCAGAATAACTTGACCACAACAGATACATGAAACAATTTTTAAACTTATTTAAGACCTATACTGCATTATTCCAATATCTAAACGGATTTGATTAATCTAAACATGCATAATTAGACTAGAATCAATAGAATCAGTCGACCAAGACATATTATCCTAATTTGATCATTAAGCAAGTAAACATGAAGTCATTTAGGGTTTTTGGATCAATCACAGGAAATAACACATAATCAAGCAAGGACAAAAAAACAATAACTAAACAAATAACAAAGAAAAGTTAACTAAACAGAAATAACGAAAACAGTGATTAACATGATTTTTGTTTTAATAGTGTATAGAAACAGTAAAGAGGAGAGGAGATACCCGTTAAAGGTACTTGACCGGAAAAATTGAAAGTCGTCGGACCTTGCCGGACTCCGGCGGGGTTTGAAAATAACTTCAACCCACATGAATCAATAGCCCTCAACGAGAGCTATCGATCCATGTAGGTAGAAGCTATTGAAGGTCTCTGAGTCAGTAAGCATTAGCGAACAAGGGTTTCTAGATTCTTAGATCTAAGATTGGAGGTTTTTGGGTGGTTTTCTGAAGAAACTAATAACAGGACAGGGTTGAGGGGAGGATGAGGATTAACTGGTAAAAAATTGGGGCCGTTTGTTTGAACTCCGCCGCCGTAGGTGATTTCCGACCGACAGAGCAAGGCGAAGGAGCGGTGGGAGAGGGAGAAGAGAGAGATGGGTGTGGGGTGTTAGACTTGAAAATGGGGTAGGGGTAGTTAAGACAGTTTTATATTAATGGCTTGGGGGTTGTGAGCCATTGGATCATGAACATCCAACGGTTGGAAATGAGGCTGGCTTAAACGGGGTCATTTTATTAAGTGGGGACATTGGGCTGGGTTGGCCGTTTGGGTTGGGCGGAATTGGGTCAATTAGCTTGGGCCTGGGCAATTCCATCCCAGGTCTTTTTTAGCTCATTTTGCAAATCCAAACTTAATTAATTAATTTAAATTAAAACTAACGAAATAATTAGTTATAATCCTAGTCTTTGTTTAATTAATAAATTAGTTAATTAAGAGTCTTATCATCTTGATTTACTCCTAATCATTCAAGGACAAATTTCACAATTTTTCTAAAAGGAATAATTAAATTAAGAATTTAAACATTAACCTACTTTATGTCAAATAATTATATCTATTTAGATAATAACTAAGGTTACGCGCCTAATTATGCCTCTTTAAATCATTTATACATTTAAAAGGCGAATTATGATTACATAATGCAAAATTAATTCACAAATAGCACTTAAATTCAAATAAAAATCATAAAACTAAATAATTTACTGAATTTTGTGTAGGATTATATGGTAGGAAAAAATCACGTGCTCACAGTTATCCCTCTTTGCTCGGAAACACGAAGAGTTTTTGGGCAAAGACAAAGTGAGCATTCATGAACGACTTTACCCATTCATATACTCCATTGTGAAGCGTTTTGGAAAAGTTTGACTGAACCTTGCTTCAAAGGTGCCTACATATCCTTGGCTATAAAAGAATCAGGTCAGTGTAGTTTTGGAAGTTTTGGTAGCTGGGACTACTGGGTAACTGTGGTTTCACTGCGGTTGCTGTTGTTACTGTTTTTGATCTCCTTATTACACCAAAGTAACAAAACGAAAGACTAACTAAACCTATCAGCTGCTAATTACAAGATTCCTATCTAAGACTTGGTCTTGAGTCTTGATCTTTTGCCGACTCTGACCTGGATCTTGATACTTGTTAGTCGCAGGTGCTGGTTTCGTCTTATCGTTCCTCATATCAAGGCAGGATATACTGAATAGATGACTTCAATCTCGTCCTGAATACTCCATATCATCCCCGTTTCTGCACTTTGGATTCAATCTTCTCTTTTCTCTTTTTTTTTTTATTATTCTGGATTGAAACTTCTTCTTTTGGTCGTCTCGAATACACTGTCCTAAAAATACAATCTGCGTAAAATCAAAAGGTAAGCGAATGAAATTTTCTACCCCAGTTTTCACTAGGAAAATTTCGTGAGTTATTGTAACGAAATCTATGCTACTTTATTATTGAAAGCAATGAAAAGTCGGGAACAGTCGGAGTTATTGTATACTAGGAAGTGGATACCTTATGCCTAAAAGTAAGATCAACTAGGGTTGGAGACCCTATGTCTAAAAATAAAATCAACTAGGGAGTGGAGACCCTATGTTGGAAAATTCATCAATTAGGGAGTGTATACCCTATGTTGGGCATCAACTAAGGAGGTGTATATCCTATGTCGTAAAAATCATCAACTAGAGAATGTATACCCTATGTCGGCATCAACTAGGGAGCGTATACCCTATGTTGGAAAAATCATCAACTAGGGATTGTATACCCTATGTTGGAAAAGAAATCATCAACTAGGGATTGTATACCCTATGTCGGAAAAGGAATCATCAACTAGGGATTGTATACCATATGTCGGCATCAACTAGGGAGTGTATACCCTACGTTGGAAAAAACATCAACTAGGGATTGTATACCCGATGTTGGGAAAGAAATCATCAACTAGGGAATGTATACCCTATGTCGGCATCAACTAGGGAATGTATACCCTACGTTGGAAAAATCATCAACTAGGGATTGTATACCCTATGTTGGAAAAGAAATCATCAAATAGGGATTGTATACCCTATGTCGGAAAAGGAATCATCAACTAGGGATTGTATACCCTATGTCGGCATCAACTAGGGAGTGTATACCCTACGTTGGAAAAAACATCAACTAGGGATTGTATACCCGATGTTGGGAAAGAAATCATCAAGTAGGGAGTGTATAACCCATGTTGAAAAGGTGCAGCTAGGGTTTGGAAACCCTATACCACTTCAAGTTTGGGCTATTTTCAACATTGTTTGCTTCTTCTTTTTTCATTTTATTTTGAGTGAATGTGGGAAAGAATCTTGGAGAAAACTTCCCTCTTGGAGTTGTTGCTGCAGAGCTGCTTCTAACTCTTGCACCCTTTCTTTTGGTTGCACCTGCATTTTGCGAGGTTATTTTGAGTTACACCTGTTTCCTTCAAACAAAGAACAATTTGTTAGTTTGAAACGGTGGTTGGTTTTGCAGCCTTGATTTTCAACAGCTTGTTCTCCATTCTTGTGACGAAGATCTCGACCACTTGCTTGCTCACTGGGGATTGGGTTTCATCTCTAATCCCGGGGATCCTGGCTTTCCAGATTTTAACATGGCGCTCGGTCACGTGGGACCCAACATTTGACTTTATTTCCTTTATAGGACTTTCACTTGCTTTTCCTTCTGGATTTTCAGAGTATCGGGAAGTTTTGGCCCCTCAGATTCTACTGCAACGGTTAGTCGTGTGGGACTTAACCTTTTCCAACTTTATTTTGCCTTTGTCGGCCTTTCATTTCTGCATTTTCCCTCCGTCTTTCAACTTTTAAAGCATTTGGAGCACTTCGGATTTTCGAACTTGGTCGAGAGGGTTAGCCACTTGGGACTTAACCTTTCACTTCTATTGCCTTTACAGGCATTTAAACATGATTTTCCTCCTTCAAGAGTTTTGCGTCTGAAGCATCGGCCATTACGGCTAGTCAGGATCGATTCGATTCCCCTGATGAGGCTCGGTCCCCTTTGCATGTTGGCTTGTGTCAAACGAGAACCTTCTAAATCAGTTTTGCCATACTTTCTTTGCCTTGATTTAGAAATAGAGTCAAACTGAAAGGGATTGAAAGAGAATAACAAAGAAACGGAAACAATGAATTTTGACAAGAAATATCCCTTTCAGGAAAAGAGAAGAAGGACTTATCTGGAGTGTATGCGGCCTTCAATGAACATGACATGCGTCTTGGACTGGATGCCTGGTCTATATAAATCATCTAACTCTCAGAAATTTGGCACGACTTTTAACTCGAGGTTGAGAAGCCTTGCCCCAGACCATGTCGATATCAGTGATCAATCATCCTCTTTTCGATTAGTAGTGCCCTTTTCGGGTTTTCACCACCTAACCTCTCTCATTTCTCTTCTCATCATTGCCCTGTAGTGATCTTTGCGAGTTTTCACTGACAAGACTCTCTCATTTTAGTTTCTCTACTCACCGTCTCCTTATGGTGCCCGTGTGGGTTTTCACCGATGAGAATCTCTCATTTTAATTTCTTTTTCTACCATCGCCTTATGGTGCCCGTGTGGGTTTTCAGCAATAAGACTCTCTCATTTTAATTTCTCTTATTGCTTGTATCAGATCCAAATAGATGCATCCTCCCTTTTTGGCCTTTCTTCGCCGATCGATCAGAAGGACTTGAACAAGATTTGGGGTAAAAGGAACTTGTATCGAATTACAACTTTTGAACTTTTCGGGCGAATCATTGCCGAATTTTAACATTTGCCCCAGCTTAATCTCTTGGGGAATGTGGATTTTTATTTTGGTGTGACTGAACCCCAGGGAGAGGCTGCCTATGTATCCTTTCGGAATCAAGTCGTGTGATATCCTAATAATGTAAAAGGCAACTTCTCATTCCATTGTCTAGAAATTTGGATCATTTTTCTGAGGATTTTCTTGATATTCTTATTGGCTGCTTCAACGGCACCATTGGCTTTGGGCCGATAAGGGGTGGAATTACGGTGTGTGATTTGAAACTGTTCGCATACCTCCCTCATCAAGTGGATGTTCAAATTTGCAGCGTTATCAGTAATGATAGTTTTTGGAATACCGAAACGGAAGATAATGTTTGAATGCACGAAGTCCACCACTACTTTCTTAGTGACGGCTTTGAAAGTGACTGCTTCGACCCACTTTGTAAAATAATCGATGGCAACCAAAATAAATCTATGTCCATTTGAAGTTTTTGGCTCGATTGGCCCAATGACATCCATTCCCCAAGCAACGAAGGGCCAAGGTGCCGACATGGGATGCAATTTTGAGGGTGGTGCATGAATCAGGTCACCATGTATTTGACACTGATGGCGTTTTCGGACAAAACTGAAACAATCCTTTTCCATAGTCATCCAGTAATATCCTGCTCGCAGAATTTTCTTTGCGAGGACGTACCCGTTCATGTGAGTGCCGCATACTCTTGAATGTACTTCGTTCATAATATTATCAGCTTCTTTTGCATCCACGCACCTTAACAAATTCATATCTGGAGTCCTTTTGTACAACACTTCTCCGCTTAAGAAGAAACTGCTGGCGAGTCTTCTGATGGTTCTCTTTTAATCCCCATTGGCTTGTTCCGGGTATTCTTTTGTTTTCAAGAATCTTTTGATATCATGATCCATGGTCATACATCAGGCTCTATTTCGACCGTGTTATAATAACCATGTCTTTCTTTGATTTGAATTTCCAACGGGTCAATGTGGACATTGCCCGGATATGGCAGCATTGCATCTAGGGTGGCCAGTGCATCAGCTAACTTGTTGTGGCATCCAGGAATATATCTGAACTCGACGGCTTTGAATCGTTTGCTAAGATCTTCCACATGTTGTTTTTATGGAAGGAGCTTAACATCTCGAGTTTCCCACTCTCGCTGAGCTTGCTTGATGATCAAATCAGAATCTCCCATGATCAATAACTCTTCCACATCAATGTCCATGTCCATGTTCATTCCCATTATACAAGCTTCATGTTCGGCAGTATTGTTTGTACAGAAGAACCGGAGACGGGTCGTGGCTGGATAGTGTTGTCCCGTGGGCAAAATCAAGATTGCCCCAATCCCCACACTTTTTGCATTGACTGCTCGTCAAAGAACATTTTCCAGGTATTAGTGTTTTCTTGAGCTTTCATCGCCGTGCGGGTGACATAGACTATGTCGAACTCGGTGAGCAAGATTTTCCACTTTGCTAATCTCCCGGTGGGCATTGGCTTTTGGAATATGTACTTCAAAGGATCCAGCCTGGTAATGAAGTAGGTGGTGTAAGCCAACAAGTAATGCTGAAGCTTCTGAGCAACCCAAGTCAAGGCGCAACAAGTTCTTTCCAACAAAGTGTACTTAGCTTCATAGCTTGTGAATTTTTTGCTCAGGTAGTATATAGCTTGTTCCTTCTTCCCAGTCACATCATGTTGCCTGAGAATGCACCCAAAAGAGTTTTCCAACACCGTCAAATATAAGAACAAAGGTCTTCCAGGTTCGGGTGGGACCAACACTGGTGGATTCGACAAATACTCTTTGATTTTGTCGAAAGATTCTTGGCACTCATTCGTCCCTTCAATTGCTGAATCTTTCCTCAACAGCTTGAATATAGGCTCACACGTGGAGGTTAAATGAGCAATGAACCTGCTGATGTAATTCAACCTACCCAGCAAATTCATGACCTCTTTCTTGGTTCTCGAAGGGGGAAAATCCCGAATAGACTTTATCTTTGTCGGATCCAGTTATATACACCATCGACTGACTATAAAACCCAATAATTTCCCAGACGGAACTCCAAAAGCACACTTGGCTGGATTCAATTTGAAGTCATACTTACGCAGACATTCGAAGAAATTTCTCAGATGCTGCACATGGTCGTCTTGCGTCCTAGATTTAATAATCACATCATCCACGTATACCTCAATCTCCTGGTGCATCATGTCATGAAAAATGGCGGTCATAGCCCTCATATAGGTTGCCCGGGCGTTCTTTAGGCCGAATGGCATGACCTGGTAACAGTAAGTACCCCAAGGTGTGGTGAAGGCCGTTTTCTCTGCATCTTCTTCATCCATCAAAACCTGGTGATACCTAGCGTAACAATCTACGAAAGACTGTATCTCATGTTTGGCACAGTTGTCAACCAGGATGTGAATGTTTGGCAATGGAAAGTCATCCTTGGGGCTTGCTTTATTCAAATCCTGATAGTCGACACACACTCGGACTTTCCCGTCTTTCTTCAGTACCGGGACAACATTATCCAACCACATAGTGTATGGGACCACTCGGATTACTCCAACTCTTAACTGTTTAGTGACTCTTCTTTAATTTTGTCACTGATATCTGTTTTGAATTTTCTTTGCTTTTGTTGGACCGGGGGCAATCGGAATGAGTTGGCAACTTGTGTACTACTAAATCAACACTTAGTTCGGGCACATCATCATAGGACCAAGCGAACACATCTTTGAATTCGAACAGAAGTTGAATCAATGCATCCCTAGTTTTCTCATCCGTGTGAATGCTTATCATTGTTTCTGATGCGTGGCTAGAATTCATGATTTTAAGCATTATATACCTTGCATTTTATGTGCTTTAATGATAAAATACACGTCGTGTGTGCCTAATGGGGTTTATTTTATGTGTAGATGAGTTGGAAATGGAAGTCGAGCTAAATGAGAGCATAAACGTCGGAAAATACGTGCAAGAGTCGAAAAGGAGCGATCCGGGACAAGCCTGGCGTTAGCCAGGCGTTAGACCCCTAACGCCAGGGGGTGCCTGGCGTTAGCCAGGCGTTAGACCCCTAACGCCAGGGTGCCTATTTCGGTAAAGTCCGAGTTTTAAA
>ML426587.1:284726-307016 GCA_005239525.1 Nicotiana knightiana | reverse complement strand
ACCAAAACCCTAGATTAAAGAAATTAGCTAAACATGTTCATAAGAATCAAATCCAAAATAACTTGCATAATTAAACTACAAAGTAATGAATAAAAGTTGTACAAATCGATGTTTTTACTTCTCTTCAATGACTTCCTCTCCTTCGAATCCTTCTTTCAAGTTGTGTTTTGGGGTCTATTTATATGTTTAGGACAAACCCTAAACGTGTAGGAGACTTCTATTCCAACCGAGAAACACTTAAACTCTTCAAAACTCGGAATTGACTGGACATCGGGACCCAGCCGTTTGGGCTCAAACGCCACCTTAAAGCTAGGGCAGGCCTGGCGTTAGGGCCCAAATTCCCCCCTAACGCCAGGGTCAGCCTGGCTTTAGGGGAAAAACGCCCCACTAACGCCAGGGACAGCCTGGCTTTAGGGGCCAAACGCCCGGTTAACACCGGGGTGTTTCCTTTTCGACTCTTAAGCATATTTTTTATGTATTTTCATCCATTTAGTTCGGTTTCCATCTCCAATGCACCTACACATGAAATAAACTCCATTATGCACATATAAAGTGTATTTTTATCATTAACGCACATAAAATGTAAGGCATATAACGTGTTAAACCATGAATCTAGCCTCGCATCACTAATGAATGGGAAGTAAAGTCAAAAGTAATATTCGAGATCATATGAGTTTCACGAAAACTCTGGAATGTGTGGCCACTAAGATAAGCTAAGTATGGACGCAACAAGGGGGTAGAAAGACCAGGAAAAGTAATAGCTTACATTGAAAAAAGCTCAGGTGGAACAAAAGAAATTATTCGATCAATGATCAAGAGAGGGTTATGTTATGAACACACTTAAGGGTTCGGAGTTTATACACGCAGCATATATAGCCGTAGAAGATTCTGGTATGCGTTAAAAGAAAGAATTTCTTTCGTTCATAGACGAAGGATTAAATTGTTAAACGATTGTATCATGCATATTCCTCAGTGCCCATGAAAGGCTAAACAGAATAACTAATACCATGAACCACAGATCGGGAGATAACTTAAGCCGACATAAAGGCCGATCAGAAGAAGTAGGAAACTAAAGAGTTACGTCAACGAAGTAAATCAGCAATCCGATTATTGGACTCAGAAGTTATAGGAATTATGATTGAGAACATAGCAGAATCACTCTTAATATTAGAGGTGCAAGAGAGATAGCACAACAACCATATTCTATAACGGCTCTACGATAAAGCCTATTTGAAAAAATAACAGCCTCATAAGAATTCAGTATGAAGCTCCCACCAGATTGTAGTATAATAAAGCTTCAAGTTGTGAATGTGAATCATACCTATGTGGAAGTTATGAAAGAGATAGAAGATACGATGGAGATTTTAAGGTAAGTGAGGTAAAGGAAAACAACGTACGAGATAATCAGGTGCAGAAGGTTATGAATAACCCATACTTCAGATAGAAGGCTAAAAGCATTGGGATTGAGTATCCAGGAATGATAGCGGTGTCATTAGTGGCATATCTTCCAGCCTATGGTTTCTAGGTATCAAGAAGTCTAGTTAAGAGAGTAAAGAAGAGTTAGAGACAATGTGATGTCTCACTTGATATTCCAGAATAACACCAGGAAATCTATGGTGTAAGCAAGTTGAAGGAAGGTTGCGAGTAGTATAAATGAATATGTGTAGATCACAAGCTAAAGTATGATAGAGCGACAAGGTTTTAGAAAGACATGAGTGAAGATAAGTAAAGGGAAGTGAGAATGTTACAAGAATAGATAAGTTATCGAGATTAAGCCCATGAAAACAAGAGAGCTAATGGTTTCTCTAAGTTACAGAAATCGCAGTATATCCTAAATGAACTCAAAGGAGTCTAAGACTAAAAGCATTTAGAAGAAATGGAATGCTACCATAGTAGTAAAATAAGGGTGTAATTGTGATAAATAAAGGATGACATTTGGGCCTTCGATTGAGTAATGAATTCATGAATTATACAGGCGAATTGCATTGGGATGACGATGATATGGAAGTACAGTATCGCCCCCATGTGGATCAGGAAAATCACTTCAAATGTTCCACGATATAACGTAAGCCCTAGTGGCGATATATTACGTAAGAAGTTTCAAGTTATCAATGGAATATTGTAGATCAATATTGAGGTGAATTAACAATGGATGGGATAAAAGATATAAAGTACGAGATGAGATTAGACCATCATTCTTAAGATGAACAGTAATGAAGAAGCGTTAAAAGACTTAGGTTTATGAATATAGGATAAGCAACAAGAGTAACCTGGAGTTTGGTCGCAGACCTCAGTAACAATAAATCGAAGTAAGAGTTATCATATAGTATGCCTACTCAGATGTAGTAAAGCTAATGACGCCCACAGGGACAACTTGACATAATTTTGTATATGTTCACAAAGTGAGGCCTAGAGATTGGATAAGAGCTGGAGGAAAGAGGAGAGAAGCGTCGTATAGGCGCACAAATAAAGTTAGAGTCGTACAGGCTGCAAGATAGAAGGTAGCAACAGCTACAAGATTAGAAGGATTCTAACTACAAGTTGTGGTGTGAGAAAGAGGCTTAAAGGGGGGAATGCCATGGCCTTTGGATTTATTCAAAGAACAGTTGCCTAGATGGAAAGAGGAGCACTAAAGTATTCGTAAGAGCTATGGGTTATGAGAATGATAAGTGCATCAGTCAACATTCGAGGACGAATGTTCCAAAGGGAGGAATGATGTTACATCCCGCATTTTCGTATGTTAAAGTTTCGTCGTAAGTTCTGGAATGGGATTATTTTGAGATTATAGGCATTATGATATTTTCAACAAGTAATGAGTAAATTCGTGAAGGCGAGAGGGGAAGCAAGTCAAAGAAAATAAATTTTCGTCCAAGTTTGGCATGTCGAGATAAAGTATGGGCCTGTTAATACCCGATATTTATGGACTAGTACCATACAAGGTACCATATGACCATGATAGTATGATGTGTAAAGGATATTAAAAATGAGTAGAATTTTAAGAAATTTGAGACAGCCTTAATTATGCGAATAATTGATTAATTACCGGATAGAGGGATATTACCTAATTAGTTAATTAATTAATGGATAAGATCAAAATACCCACCCCACCCCAATGTGGTAGCAAGCCACCAAATCAAACAAATGACTCTTAGTCATTGTTGATTAGATGGCAACTTAGCATAGTGGTTAAAAGACACATTTCACTTTATTAATTTAAAATAACCAAAATTAACATTTCATTCTCAAAACTCCGTAAAGAGAACGTTAACCATTCTTAGAAGTTCTAACTTTTTCAATTCCAAACACTTCAACCAGGTTCTAAATATTTGATTAAGCAACGTGATTCTTCAACCAATCCAACGAGAATTGTTAACACTTTAGCAACGTAAAATTTTGCGATTCTAAGGGAATACGGTGCAACTTTTTCCAAGAATATCATACGGATTTTTCCCTACTCCAGGTATGTTAAGGTTAAGCCCTTCCTTTATTTTGGAATGATCTCTTCATTACACAAGTTTGATAACGAGGCATAAAGAAAAATTCAAATCCCGAAATTTACTTATATTTTGCTAGTCTCGCAAGTTACAATATTCTCCTTATCGGAACTTCATATTCCATTGACTATTTCCTTCTTCTAGTCAAGAGAACAAAGAGTTTATATATACAGTATTAAAGTATTTTAATTACCATCGAGCTATAATCGATGGGCAGGCCCCTATTGGGAAACCTCTGATCATATGGTAAAATATATACAGAGGCTACTGTGGCCGAGCGCCTATGAGCGAGCCCATTGGCCGAGATACAGAGCCTAGTATGGTCGGGTTCCTATGAGCGAGCCTATTACGTTGAGCAGTTATACATATATATATACACACACACACACTAAGCCTTATAGGGTCGGACAGCTATTTTACTTACTATATTGAGAGAGTTAAGTCAGTATCAGCAGGTAAGCATATGTTCAAATTATCTTTGATTCCCAGTTGCTTTCAATTATTATATTATTAGTTCAGTTTCAGCTTTCAGTATATTGCCTTACATACTCGGTACATTATTTCGTACCGACGTCCCTTTTTTTTTGGGGGGGGGGCTGCATTTCATGCATGCAGGTTCAGACAGACAGACGGGTCGGCCTCCTCATTAGATGTTGCCCGAGTTCAACTTGATCGGTAAGCTCCATACCCTTCGGAGTTGCCAGGTCTAGAGCTTTACATACGTCTTTTTATATATGTTATGAGTAGGTTTGGGCCCTGTTCCGATCATAGTATATTCATCAGTAGAGGCTTGTAAACATATCATGTCAGTTAATGCAGTATGTTGGGCTTGAAGGCCTTTTATGTACATTTTGTTGGTATGTCAGTTGTAGTAGTTATTACGGCCTTGTCGGCCCAGCTTTATATTGAGATTTAGTCAGTATTCGCAATTGTCTTGCAATGTGGCCCATGGCCAAAGTATGACATTATATGCTCAGAATCCCTTAGTCACAAGTTGGTACACATAGGTAAGGGACCGGATGCCGGTATCGCCCCCCAAGTTCGGGGCGTAACAGGATGCATAGCTATAAACTCTGGGGCATGGTCGACCTGGACTCGCTGCTCAAGGGTACGGGCTGTGGGAGTCTGTGCCCCTCCCTCGGCCTGAGATGTGGCAAGAGCTAGTGGAATCAATCCAGCCTGAGCTATGGTGCTGAACATGCTCATGGACTAGGCTAGAGTCTTCTGGAGGGCTGGTGCAGCAATAGGCACCTCAAGTGTCTACCCTCCAGCTGGAGCTGCTGGGGGCTCCTCTGTCGCAGCTTGCGCGGGTGCTCTAGATGCACCGCATGGTCGTCCTCGGCCTCTACCCCGGCCCCGGCCCCGGCCCCGGCCCCGGCCCCGGCCCCGGCCTCTAGTGGCTCCAGTAGGGGACGCGGGTGCTTGGTCATCAGATCCTCCAGTACGGGTCCTCACCATCTGTGAGAAAGAATATAATATAGAAGTTTAGAATTTTAATGTCAACAGATTTCGCACGACCAGGAATCAAAGAAGTATAGTTTTTCCTAACAGTTCCATATCCTCCCGAAGATAAGGACGAACATCTCTGTACTGATCCGTGAGACATTAATAAACTGTCTTGTCACTCACGACACCTATGAACCTAGAGCTTTAATACCAACTTGTCACGACCCAATCTTCCGTCCGTGAAAGGTCACGACAGCACCTAGTCTTTACGACTAGGTAAGCCTAAAATTTGCGAAATAACAATGAATATGAAAACATAAATCTAAGCCACTAACAGCAACCGTAATTAAATAATTGATAGAAATGCTGCTCGACATATACAATAACAACTCTCAAAAATACATACAGAATTTTCCCAAGACCCGGAACATCATAAGTCACAAGATTCTAAGCATTTACTAACCGTTCTATACATTAGTATTTTGAAGTAGTAGAGTAAGAACTACACAAGGGATAGGGGACTCCTAGGTCTGCGGATGTGGCAGATGTACCTTGAAGTCTCCATAGCAGCAACAGGTGCACGACTAATAACGAGGGTGGAGTGATATACCTGGATCTGCACACAAAAACATGTGTAAAAGAGTAGCATGAGTACACCACAATGGTACCCAGTAAGTGCCAAGCCTAACCTCGGTCGAGTTGTGACGAGGTCAGGTTAGGCCCACTGGTCAATAATAATAAGGCCGAAAATATACAGTATAATATAAATAGACTAGAATTTAACAAAAGGAAACGCAACAAAACAATAGAACAACACACATGTTAAACATCGGGGAAACACCTGAGATACTGTCACATAGTCCCAAAATAAATATGCAGGGAGAACTCCCGAGGTACCGCCTCGTAGTCTCAAAAGTAAATGTGCAACTCAAACAAATGAAGATAACAGTTACAGCAAGAAAATCTATAGTTTGAACTAAGTACAAGTCAAGAAAAAAAGCAGGAATCCACTAAGCATGCTGCAAAGATTTCAAGTAAGCAATTAAGACACGTAGACATGCTATTCTAGGCTAACAGGATAACTACACATGCTAGTATACTCAGTTAAGATGAAAACATGTAATTTCTCAGTAAAAATCAGGTTTTGCAACAAATAGCACGTGTACACACTCGTCACCTCGCGTACACGGCATTCACATATCATAACAACACCAAATACTAAGGGGATTTTCCCCACACAAGTTTAGGCAAGCCCCTTACCTCGAATCAAGCTCAATTCGTCGGTAGCAATGCTTTTCTCAAGAATATCCAACTCCGGATGGCCCAAATCTAGCCAAAATCAATTACATACCATAATATATCTATAGAAAACTAATTTAATTAATGAAATTTAAGCTAAAGCAAGACATTAGGAAATTGACCCAAAAAGCCTCCTCGGGCCCACGTCTCGAAATCGAGTAAAAGTCACAAAATATGACCACCCATTCACTCATGAGTCCAACCATATAAAAATTACTCGAATCCGACCTCAAATCGCCTTTTAAAACTCATAATTTTAATCTAGGAAGTTTCGACCATTTTCCCCAAATTTACAACTCAAATCCCTAATTAGATGATGAAAATAGCAATAGATTCATGAGATATAGTCCAATCCGGGTTAGAATCACTTACCCCAACAATCTCCTTGAAGAATCCTTGAAACATTTCCTCACACCGAGCTCTCAAGTCCCAAAATTGAAAATGGGAATCAAACCCTCGAGCTTGATCTTTTCTGCCCAGTTATTCCACATTTGTGGACCTACTTTCGCACCTGCGGAAATTCCATCGCAGGTGCGGATTCCCCTTAAATCCAAGAGTCGGCTTCTGCAATCATGTGCTCGCACCTGCGGACCCATGACCGCTTCTTCGGTAACCTCCTCACCCCGGCCTTCGCATCTGCGACCACTGTCTACCCAGACTAGGGCCACATCTACGAGCTACTCTCTGCACATTCGAGTCCACACCTGCGGTCTCCCCACCGCAGGTGCAAAACACCAGAAGACCAGGAAACTCAACAATTGCCTAAGTCCAACTTTCAACCCGTTAGGAATCTGAAACACATTCGAGGCCCCCAAGACCTCAACAAAACATACCAGCCAATCCTGAAACACTATACGAACTTAGTTGTGCCCTCGAATCACATCAAACAACGCTAAAAACACAAATCACCCTCTGATTCAAACTTAATGAACTTGAAACTACAAATTTCTGCAACCGATGCCAAAACCTATCAAACCACGACCGATTGACCCCAAATTTTTCACACAAGTCATATTCAACATTATGGCCTACTCCAACTTCCGGAATCAGAATTGGAATCCGACCCCGATATCAAAAAGTCCGCAACCGGTCAAAATCTCCAAAAATTCGACTTTCGCCATTTCAAGCTTAAATAAGCTATAAACCTCCAAAATACAATTTGGACACGCCCCTAAGTCCAAAATCTCCCAACGGAGCTAACGGAACCGACGAAACTCCATTCCGGAGTCGTCTACACAGTTCCAACTATAGATAAAATCCTAAGCTTAAACTTTCGTTTTAGGTAATAAATGTCCCAAAACACTCCGAAACCACAACAAAGACCTACCGGCAAGTTACATAAGCCAAAAGAGACATGAGGAGAGCAATAAACAGGGGATCGGGGATAACTTTCTAAATAACTGGACGGGTCGTTACATTCTCGCTCCTGCGAGACCATAGATGCGACTAAATGAGTTGCAGGTGCGAAAGCACTGGCGGTGTTATATCCTAAGGGTTTCGTGTTTTTTCTCATTTTGGACTTTGCAAACTCGGATTGAGGCAATTTTTGAGAGGGATTTCGAGGGGTTTCTTGAGGTAAGTCATTTTTTATCATTTTTATTCAATAATTTTGGTTCTCAATTGAATTTTCCACCTAGTTTGTGTGTTTTTAAGGTGTAATTTTAAACATTGAGGATAGGGATTTGGAGAGTTTAATTTGGGTATTTGAGTGATGATTCGGTATCGGAATTTGATAAATTGGTATAGTTGGACTCGTTGTTGAATGGACTTCCGGATTTTGTGACTTTTATTGGGTTTTGAGACATGGGCCCGAGGGTCGACTTTGAGTTGACTTTTTGACTTTTGATTAAGAATTTAGTATTTGTTTATGTAATTGATTCCTACAGCTTGAGTTGATCATATCAAATTGTTTTGTGGCTAGATTCGAGGCATTCAGAGACCGATTCGCGAGGCAAGGGCTTGTTGGAGTAGAGTTTTCCATAGTTTGAGGTAAGTAACACTTCTAAACTTGGTTTTGAGGGTATGAAACCCCGAATTTCGTGTTATGTGATTGGTGTTAAGATGACACACATGCTAGGTGACGGGCGTGTGGGCATGCACCGTAAGAATTGTGACTTGTTCGATTCCATGGAGCTGCATAGTTGAATAATCCTGTTGTTACCCATATTTTCACCATGTGTTAGAACAATTGAGATGTCAGTCATGTTAGAAATCCTACTTAGGCTACATGATGGCACTGTTGGGACCCACAGAGATCGTGTTACATGTTGAATTATTTACTTAGTTTTCCATTTTGTACTCAGTCACAACAATTATTTGCATATTATATCTTAGTCACTGTTGTCCTTTATTGATACATCATATCATCATTGTTTGGTTTGATTATTATGATTCTTGTGAGCCCAAGAGACTGGAGGGATTAATGACTAAGTGAGGGTGAAGGTCTATTGTGAGTGATATTCATGGAGTCGGACTGCACGCCGTAATAGGATTTATTGATTCATATCAGGATTTGGCTTATTATAGTGCTTTGGTTTGATCGGCCCGATCCGGAGTCAGCACATCCACAGCGGGCGCAGTTGCTAGAAATGTATTTATATTTAGGTTGGATATGCCTTAGTTTTATTTACATTTAGGTTGGATCAGCCTTGGTTTTATTTGCATTTGGGCTGGATATGCCCTACGCTGGATCTACCCGGTTCTGTGTTAACTTTTATTGCAAAAGCCTGAAAGCATGTCTAAATTCTTGTACTGTTACTTGTAGATTATGAAATTCTGAGATATCACTATCATATTTTTCTGTAACCTTCCGTATTGTTAATGTTGTAATGTGGACTGTAATACTCGAACCTGTCACTACTTTCAGTCCAAAGGTTAGATTTGTTACTTATAGAGTTGGTTGTACTCACGCTACGCTCTGCACCTCGTGTGATCTAGTTGTTTCTGGTCACGACGGTTGTTGATTCACAGAGTTTAGATATTCGGAGATCATCGAGGTAGCTGCTTGGGCGTCTGCATGCCTTGACTCTCCTCCCCTATCTTTCAGTTTATTTATTCATTTCTACTTTCTAGACAGTGTACCAGACTATATCATTATGTAGATGCTCATGTACTTAGTGACACTCCAGTTTTGGAACAACTTATGTATTGAATTATGATATTCTATACCGTTTTATGTGAACTTTATTTATTTAAATTGTTTTAGTATATTTCAAAGTTGAAAGTGTTGGAAATGTCTGAGTAGTCGGCTTGCCTAGTACCATGATAGGCACCATCACGACATGTTAGGTTTTGGGTCGTGATAGGTGGACCGGCCCTTCAACTTATTCAGAGAAAATTTTCTTTAAATATTTCTTTGTGACATAGTTGCTTAATCATGTAAACAACTTCTACTTTCTTAGAGCGTACAAGAAGCTTGATATTTGACAAGGAATCTCGTAACTGAAATATAAATCTATTATATCTCTAGCTCTTATGTTTTTTAACATTACATGAATAATTTTTTAGTACTTTTCTTTCAACTTCCTTAGGTTTAGGGATTGCTTCAATTATTTTATACGTTGAGATTTTTTAATTTAGGTTATCATTATTTACTGATTTTATCATTATAATCCATGAAAATTTTTAAATTCATGAATTTTGCTAGTGGTGTCAATTTCTTAGGTATTAAACATTGATCTTTTTCTATACTGAAAAATAATTAAATTATTAATAATATATTAAAGCAATCCAAACTGATCATTAGCAACTTAAAGTAATATTTTCTTTTGAAAAAAATTATTACTGGCCGCTTAAAACTTCCCTATTTTGTAATTAATTAAGCAAAAGAAAATCTAATTTTTCCATACACATGCATATCAAAAATTTAATTTTTAGTTGATATAGAAACGTAAATGAGCAATCCAGGGTGGAAGAATGAGGATTATAGTTAATAGTATTTTTTAGTTTTTATTTTTTTTAAATATTTAAATTTATATTTAATTAATTTTTTATCTACAGGCCGGCCCAGCCACGGTCAAGCCTCAAGGGCCAAACGATTGACTTGGGCCGGGATTATAGGCCTCAGTTTTAAATAGGCTGTAAAAATCCTAACCCAACCCTGCCCCAGTAGCAGGCTGTGTTGGGCTGGCCTCACGGGCCAAGCCCATTTCTCGGCTCTAGATTATATAAATGGTTTAACCCTAATTTTGACATTTTCTCTTCTCTCCAAAAGAGATCTGGTGTCGTCTCCCCCATTTTTGCCCTCCTCTCTCGCTGTCTCTCTTTTATCTTTTTATCCAACACATGTACACGCATATATTTTACATGCATACATTAAAAATACATATAATAATTTTTTGCTTTGAAGTTTCGCTTTCCTCCATTGTTGCAAGAGGTTGCCGATGATGTACCGGAAAATCGAATCCCGACAGATCTGATATGAAACTACCTTATTTGTCGCTCTTTTGGTTACTTATTTTACTTTTTCTTTTTTGTTTTTTTGTATAGTTACCAGATCTAAAAAATAAAATAAAAGGGGAGATTTGAACTCCGGTAACTGTCGGAAGATTTCAGATTTTACATAAAGAAATATTATCTAGCTACCCCATATTTTATTATTGTCGTCTCTCTTCTTACACTTTATTCTAAAAGCTATCAGATCTAAAATAGACAAATTAAAAGTGGTAGCTCCACCATTGAAATCTTTCCGGAAGTTGCTCCAGTGTGTGTTATCATTAATAGCGGCATTTGGGCATCTTTTGCTTTTTTAATCCTTTGGTTGTTCACTGTTACGTCACCATAGGTTTAGATCTGGACTATTGGTTCTGCCTCGAGTAATATTGTAGTTTTCTTCTTTATATTGTTACTATTTGCTATTCCTGGAACCGCTTCGTCCGAGATTTATGACATTTAGTCATTTCTAGCTTATTCAATATATATGTTCTCCTTAGTAGAAATTTGGTTGTCATTATCTCACCTTTGTGCGCTACTGCTATTACTATTTTTGACCATAAAATTTGTGATGGATATTGAATACAAGATGTTACTATCTTTTTTGGTTGGAACATTGATTCCATCTTTGTCGCTTTGATTCGGTCAGAATCCATTATCATTAGTATCTTTGAAGTTTTAGGAATGTTTATTTTATCACTTTAGATTTGTAATAATTTTGTTGTTGTTGAACTACTAGGTTACGATTTTGGTTAGATTTTTTAACAAAAGTTTGTCAACGATGTTGTTTGCTGGTTTCTTTTACTAGCAGACAATTAGTTAGGTTAAGCCCGTTGAGAGTAATTTTTGAGGCTACGACGCCCTGATTGATCCTCCAGACCGTGTCCTATAATAACAAGGTGATGACGATAAAAATAACATGTCGAACCAAAAGCCCTTCGGAAGGCGACACAATTAGCTACCGGTTCCCGTTCTCATGTCTAGACGGAAATTGAAATCATAATCCGAGCCTCCTATAATATTTTTAACTTTTTTCCAAAGCCTTTTCCAAAAAACACTCCACACAATCTTTTAAAAACAAAAACATTTTGAACTCATTTTCAAAGAGCAATTCTCCAAAAACTCTTTAAAACAAAATAATTAAATAAATATGTCACTTTAATAGTTTATCTTTTACAATATATTATTTTGCTAACAAATTTCATTTCTCTTATCTTGCGAGGTACTTTATCCAAAAATGCTTATGAAAAATGTATAACGACCCCGTCGATCATTTTGAAAATTAGCGTCCCGTTCGGCGGCTTTAGGTCTCGAGCAACTTCATATTATTTGTTATGGCTTGCGTGTGTTGCTGACTTCGGCTTTCGAAGGATTCGAGGTCAATATGGAAGAAAGATTCTTGTTTTTGAAACTTAAGCGGTAAAAGTTGACCAGAATTTGCCTTTGTGTAGACGACTCCGAAATGGAATTTTCATGATTCCAATAGCTTTGTATGGTTATTTTGGACTTAGGTGTTCGTCCGGATTTTGACTTGGGGGTCCTTAGGGTAATCTGAAGCATTTCAGCTAAAATTGGAAAATTGAAGTTTTGGAAGGTTGATAGGTTTGATCAAGAGTTGGTTTTGGTGATACCGGGGTCGGAATGCAATTTCGAGAGCTGTATTAGCTCTGTTATGTTATTTGGAAATTTCATGCATAATTTGACGTCATTCCAGATTGATTTGATATGTTTCGACGCAAGTTTTAGAAGTTGGAAGATTTAAAAGTTCATAAGTTTGATTCGTGGTGCGATTGATAGTTTTGACGTTGTTTGATGTGATTTGAGACCTCGAGCGGCTCCGCATTATGTTATGGAACTTGTTGGCATGTTTCGGCGGGGTCCCGAGGGCCTCGGGTGTGTTTTGGCTGGGCTACGGCCCATTTCTTCACGTTTTTGAGTTGTTGGTGTTTGGTGTCTGGTGTCCTCCTCTGTGATCATGTGGGTGTGGCCGCGATCGCGAAGGTTTTTTGGTGGGATGATCCTTTTTCCTCTTCGGGTTCTTATGGACTAGTCTGCGATCGCTGAACTGTGGCTTCTACTTCTTCGCATTCGCATCCTGTTTTCCGCGTTCGCATAGAGCTTTTGGCGGGGGCAGTGTACTATTCGCATTTCTATTCCCCCGATCGCGTAGTGCATTTTTCTGGGCAGTGTAGTTTCTTATACGCGATCGCGATGTTTTATACCTAGGCAGCAAAATATATTTTCCAAATCGAGGGTCTGGCCATTTCTACCATATCTTGAGTTGTAAACCTCGGTTCTGACAAATTTTTCGTGGGTTTTTCAAGCAAATCATTGGGGTAAGTGTTCTTCACCCAGAATTTATTATATTCCATGAATTTATCTTTATTTTTATCTTATAATTAGTGTTTTGAGTTGAGGAAAAATGAGAATTTTTGAAGAAATCTTTCAAAATGAAAAATGATGATCTGAAGGACGAATTGATATCGAAATTTGGTAATTCTTGTATGGTTGTACTCGATATCGAATAGGTGTCCGGATTCTATAATTTTGGTCAGGTTCCGGGATGCGATCCCGGGGGGTTGACTTTTTAGTTCTTGTTAAAGATTGAAGCTTTATTATCCGGAATTGTTTCCTATGAGTTTTATTTATTATTTGAAGTTATTTGGGCTAGATTTGAACCGTCCGGAGGTTGTTTCTCTCGAGAAGGTCATTTTAGAGTATCAGTCTAGCTTCTTTGAGGCATGTATCTTGCCTAACTTTGTGTGGGGGAACTACCCCTTAGGATTTGAGTCATTTGTGCTAATTGTGTCATGTGAAGGCCGTGTACGCGAGGTGACGAGTACGTGCTCGGACTTATTTGTAGAAATTTGACCATTTAAGGCTCTTAATTCTTATGTTCATTAGATATGTTTTTTATCATGTTAAATCCCCCATTTACTAAATTCACCCTTATGTGTCTTAATTGGAATTAATTGCTTCATGTTCTACCTTTATTGTCGACTAAACTCTTGTGTGCCTTAACTGAAGTTGTTGCCTCTTTTATTGTCATGCTATCCTTTCCGTAATTGTTTAACCTTAATTTAAATCATTATTATCTTTCCTTAATTGCTTAACCTTAATTGAAATCGTTATTATCCCTTTCGTAATTGCTTAGCCTTAATGGAAGTTTGTTATCTCTTTCATTGTTAACGTTCTTATTTGGGTTCATTGATTCATGCTATCTCTCTTGTTGTTGAATTTCACTTGCGTGGAATCATTGTTACACATTACCTCTCCCATGTTGAACTATTCTTGTTGAGACTATTATTTCCCTGTTGTATCTTTCTTTGTGAGTTCGTTCTTCCGTTTCTTTGTGTTCAAAAGTTCGTGTGTTGATTTACTTGTCATATTCTCGTGTTATGGTTGTTGTTGCTGTTGTATTTGGTGTTGTTGAGCTGAGGGCTATGCGTGGTTGTGATATTAAAAGTGTTTTGAGGAAATGTTGTGTCATATGGGCATATATTGTGAAAGTTATTTTGTTGAGTTGTTATGTTTTGGCACACATGTTATTGTTGAAAGGATTGACATTGTGTTTTCACGAGGTTTCTGCCATGCGATATTTATTGTTGCACGAGATTTCTACCGTGTTGTTGTTGTTATTGATACGACGCATGCGGTGAGATAAGGTGAGCTTGAAACGCATGACTAGTAGGAGAACTACTAGAAGCCATGCGGTGTGATAAGGTTGGATAAAATGGGGGATGCTATTTCGGGAAAAATAATTTTCAAAAAGAAATATAAAGGCTCCCGCGGTGATATAAGGAAAGTTGTGATTCATTTTATGATTTGAGACTAAGACGCGGTACCTCGGTAGGCCTCTTATTGTCATTTATCCATTCTTTTATACTTGTTTTTTATTGTTGTTTCCTTAGCATACTATTAATTGTCTTCCTCCATGTTGCAATATTTGCTTTGTTCTATGTAGACAATCTTGTTGTGATTGTCGTTGCTTCAACTTCATTGTTGTCTTTCTTACACTGTACACTTCGTGGTGATCGTATCTTATGTTCTATTCATTGTCTCTACCCTCATTTGTTGATTTGAATTGTGGTAGAACACCAGCACAAGCATACACGTAGATGAATCACCCATATCGGTTTAAGAAGATGAATCTTGACGCTATTGACCATTACATGTACTCTTGTCTACTTTCCTTCTGTGTGAGAACTGTTCTCCTGGCACGTGAGTCGTCTGTGCGGTTATGAATTTTAATGCAGGCACAATATGTCAAGTGATTAGGGTTCATGAATTGGAACTCGCGAGCTGTGATTATGAGGTTTGGTACCTCGTGGAAATACTTGACAGATATGGTGTGAAAGCGGTTGTTCTTATTGAGTTGTTGCTGGTTTTCCTTTATTTGGTATCATCGGACTTAGACTGTGTTCAGCTTACTCTACAGCACTATTACTTGATTGCTTCCTATTAAATATTGTTAATACTAGTGTATCATTGCAAGCATTATTTTGTATTCCTTATCCTCCTTAGCTTTAAATTAATATTGTTTCTTTGTTAGTTCACCTTCACACTTGTTCACGTTGTTTAGTATGGTAGGTGTCTTGACTGTCCCTCATCACTACTCCACTGATGTTAGTCTTGATACTTATTGGGTACCGTTGTGGTGTATTCATACTACGCTTCTGCATATTATTTTTTGCAGATCCAGGTGCCACGATTATTGTTAATTACTAGCTAGCTAGTCGAGCACTGCTGAGGAGACTCAAGGTAAACCTGTCGTCGTGTTCGCATGCCTCGGAGTCACCTTTTGATATTGTACTTGTACTATTTAATTATTTTCCAAACAGTTGTATTTAGGGATTTTTCTAGTAAACTCAATAGAGCTTATGATTTTTACTACCGATTTTGGGAATTGTAAGTGGTGTATATAGATTTATATTTCATATTTATCATTGATGGTTGAATTCTTCTATTGATTTAGTAAGTGTTAGGCTTACGTAGCCTTAGAGACTAGGTGTTGTCACGACAACCTATGGAGGGAAATTGGGGTCAAGACAAGTTGGTATTGGAGCTCTAGGTTCATAGGTGCTACGAGTCATAAGCGAGTTTAGTAGAGTCTTGCGGATCGGTCCGGAGACATCTGTACTTATCTTCGAGAGGCTACAAAACTATTAGGACAGTTTCACTTCCTTCATTCCTATCATGCAAGTTTATTGATCTCGAAGTTTGAACCTTTGTCATTCTATTCTCTAACAAATGCTGAGGATGCGAGTTGCAGTTACCAACCCCGTTGTCCCCAGAGCCGGTGTTTTCAGGGGCCGGGGAGGAGCACATGCTACAGCTAGAGTATCTGTCAGAGCAGTTGTTGAGGAGCTGCCAGTAGCTCCTGTTGGGGGTCTGGTACCGGAGGCGCCTGTTGTGACCCCAGGACGTCAGGAGGCTTTAGCACAATTCCTGAGCAATATTTGGTGTTGATACCCAAGTTTGCTCTCATATTTTTCAAATAGTATATATATCTTCAAAATATCATTTTGCATCATTATTTAATTTACAAAGTTATACAAGTATACTCTATAATTTTCCATAGTTTTTATAGCTTTAAAATTGATTTTCTTGTATTTTAATTACTTGATTATTTATTTAATTATCCTTTCAAATTACTTTGGGAGGACTTAATCATCTAAATTTATTGTTTGTATCCACATATAAGTTTCATAGTATTTTTTTAGCTCACTTTATATAGTTATATTTATATTTTAGGGCTATTTACATAATTTTGCAATAATAGCCTATGTGTTATACATAATTATATTTTTCATATTAATTTGTGCCAAATAGATTTTTTATATTTTTATAATGTTAAGTTATTATTTTCAATCACTTTATTGCATAAGTGATATTCTATTATCTATTAAATAGTTTTATAAATAATTTTATTAATAATTTTTGTGTATTTAATTTATAACCCAATTTTGAGTTAATTTCGGACCAAGTCAAGCCCCAAAACAACTGGCCTATCTCCAATAAGCGCACCAGCCCAAACCAGATCCCCCCTCTAATCCTATAACCCGGTCGAGACCCGTTCTCCTAACCCGCCCCATCTCCCTTTGATCATAGCCGTTGATCTCGAATGATCAACGGCCCATAATAAAATCCCACTTCCCCTTATATCCCGTAACCGAAATCCTAGACCGCATTTCCTATCTATGCCGCCCTCATACACTCCCAATCCTTCTTCCCACTAAGAAACCCTAGCCGCCTCATCTTTAATCGTTCTCCCATTCTGGCTAGACAATGGAATCTCCTTGTGATTCACCTTCGTTATTTGTGTTACCACATCAGGATCTACGCAACAATAGTGTTACTTAGTACTTGCCTAAACTCGGCAAGTACTATCTCTCAGTATCGGGCCCGTTCAACTCAATCTTGGAGATTTGGACAAAATCTCGTCCATTACACGAAGAAATGCTTGATTTTCATACCAGTTGGCCGATTTTGAGTTTTAAACCCTAAATAGGTTTTGGAGATTGATTTCTTTCCTTTCCGGTTACTTTACTGACTCACATGCGAGATTTTACTCTTTTTGTTCATGTTTACTTTTTCTTTTCTTATTTATTGGCCTGATTCTACCACTATATAAACCCCTCACTTAATTCCCTTTGAACAGACCTTAGTCACTGAAATTAATTACAGTTACTCTCTTATTCTCTCATTCAATATACTATTCTAAAATTTGAAACCTTGGTCGGCTGAAATCCAAGGACACCGGATTTAATTATTGCTCCCTTCTCAGTGTAACCGCTGCCCGGTGTTCGCTTGAAACCCTTGGAAACTCTGACGCACTAGGATTTTGGGATTTTGTTAATTTTTTGCTATTGACGATTAAAGTAATGTAGGAAATTGTTCTTCTTACTTAGTGCCTGTTAATTTATGACTTGTAAGTGCCTTTGGCTCTTGTAGTTTCATTCTCTATTCATTTGTGTTCATTATATCTATGTCACTGAAACCTTTGTGAATCAATATGCTACTATGTCATCTCTGTTTGTAGCTCTATTTGCTCTGAAGTTATTCTCGTGACTCTATGTTTCTTCTAGCATCTCAACTGGCCTAAATTCTAGCCCTGACTCTGGTTTTCTTAAGCATGTCTAGCCTAGTGTGTTTGTGTGTGCCTGAATGCTTATATGTATTGCTTATCCTGAGTTTATCTTCTGCCATGTTCTGGATTCTTGTGGTAAACCAATTCACAAGCAGAATGTGTTCTAATTCCTGTTGAATAATTCATGTATAATTTCATGTTTTCCTAGAGTTAATTCTTTATCATGATGTTATCCAAACATGATTTCCTGTTACTTAACGTGTGCTCCCGTACTTGTTCAATTTTTTGCTCCTTAGTATGGCTTAAGACTTCTAGGATGAGGTTTAATATCTAGTCTTTTCTCCTATATGTGGTTCAGACCTAGTGCATGCATATCCTGTTAATCTGGAGTCAATATATCTTCACTTATTATGCGTTCTGGTATGTTTTGAACCTTTATACTACGATTTGTTAAGTCTCGTGTTCAACTAAGTGACATGATTGCTAATTGTTCTTAACTGTGCCCACTAGCATGTTTCTATGTTGTTGGTGACCACATTCTCATTAGTCTCTCATATTAAAACCTTCATGTGAAAACTGCCTCTCACTTGTTCCCGTCTATGAATTTGCTCGATTCCCATGTTAACTGTCTGAAGTCTTTTAGGCTAATTCTAGACTATGTATTGCTTTGAAGTAGTTTGCTAGATTATGATGTTCAATCCTGTCACTTTAAAACCTAACATGAGCCTATTTTATGTATGCCTTCTGTAATTTCCAAAGTTTTATGTGATCCTGCTTATATGTCTTGGTTAGAATTGTTGTTACTTATAGCTTTCAGAATTAAGAGTGAAAAGGTGTTTAATTAATTCCCTGAGTAGTTGTCACTTGCATGGTTAAGTCTGGCATCAGTGGGTAAGTCATGCATCTTCGGCCTGATATTGGACCGTACATCTTGTTGGACCTGGGTGCCGAATTCAGGTATCCTATATTGTTATGTTAAGCCTGGGATTTGTGCCTACTGGTCATGTGAAGAGTGAGGTTGTTGAAGGCCCAGCCAATGCTGGGTTACTTTGTATGGGCCTGTTTCTATGCATGCAATTATTCTTTATGTAATATTTGTAATTGTATTCATTATCCAGTTCTATAATAATTTGTAAACAAACAATTGGGGAATTAGTTAATTGGGGAATCGAGGTACTCTAATACTTTCATGAATAGGTATAAAACATGCATATAGGTTCTACGTGGTCTACTTGTTATATTGTTCAATATGCCCTATATGCTATTTAGTTTCATTTGTCGTACATTGATAGAAATCATGTCTATAAGGATCGCACACACTTCACTTAATTTTTCTGGCACTGGTACTTTATTCAAAGCATGTTAGTTTAAGTAATTGCTTGCACTTATTTCTGTATCTACTACTGAATATTTTAGACAGCATGCTTGTAGTGATCACACGCTTTGCTTAATAGACAGCATGCCTATAGGACACAATAATACATGCCTTTGGTATGCCCATCTAAATACCATGACTATAGGGTTAACTAATTAACCAGTTGCTTCTATTATTTTTCTTTATACTACCTTATTTAGATGATATGCCTATAAGGATAAAGTGTTACAAAACCAAGTCTAATTGTCAATTATTAGAAATCCTGCCTATAGGATACTATCACCCGCCTAGAAAGCATATCTATAGTGATAAATGAACGATTCTGCATTCTCAACTGCTTCACTAGAGATAATGTCTAAAGGACGCTACTACTCACCTAAAAGCATATGATTCTTCAATAGAACTACGTATCAAAGAATAGCTACTATCTCTCATAATCGGGCCCGTTCAACTCAATCTTGGAGATTTGGACAAAATCTAGTCAATATACATGAAGAAAAGCTTGATTTTTCATACCAATTGGCTGGCTGATTTAGAGTTTTAAACCTTAAATAGAGTTTGGAGTTTGATTTCTTTCCTTTTTGATTACTTTACTGACTTGCATGCGAAATTTTTACTCTTTTTGTTCATGTTTACTTGATTTCTTTCCTTGTTTATTGGCCTGATTCTACCAATATATAAACCCCTCCCCTAATTCCCTTTGATCAGACCTTAGTCACTGAAATTGACTACTGTTACTCTCTTATTCTCTCATTCTATATACTATTCTGAAATTTGAGACCTTGGCCGGCTGAAAGCCAAGGCCACCGTAATTTAACTATTGCTCCCTTCTCAGTGTGAGCACTTCCCGGGGTTTGTTTGAAACCCTTGGGAACACTGACGCACTGGGATTTTGGGGTTTTGCTACTCTTTTTCTATTGACGATTAAAGTATTGTTGGAAATTGTTCTTCTTACTTACTTGTCCGTTAATTTATAATTGGCAAGTGCCTTTGGCTCTTGCAGTTTCATTCTTTATTCGTTTGTGTTCATGCTATGTATATATATGTCACTGAAGCCTTTATGAATCAACAAACTACTATGTCATCTCTATTTGCAGCTCTATTTGCTCTGAAGTTATTCTCGTGACTCTATGTTTCTTCTAGCATCTCAACTGGCCTAAATTCTAGCCCTGACTCTGGCTTTCTTAAGCATGTCTAGCCTAGTGTGTTTGTGTGTGTTTGAATGCTTATATTTGTTGCTTATCCTGAGTTTATCTTCTGCCTTGTCATAGATTCTTGTGATAAACCAGTTCACAAGCAGAATGTGTTCTAGTTCCTGTTGAATCATTTATGCATAACTTCATGCTTTCCTAGAGTTAATTCTTGATCATGGTGTTAGTCAAACATGCTTTCCTGTTACTTAATGTGTGCTCCCTTACTTGTTCAATTTTGTGCTCCTTAATATGGCTCAAGACTTCTAAGATGAGGTTTAATATCTAGCCTCTTCTCCTATATGTGGTTCAGACCTAGTTTCTACATATCCTGTTAATATGGAGTCGATATATTTTCACTTATTATGAGTTCTGGTATGTTTTGAACCTTTATACTATGATTTGTTAAGTCTCGTGTTCAACTAAGTGACATGATTGCCAATTGTTTTTAACAGTGCCCAATAGCATGTTGCTATACTGTTGGTGACCACATTCTCATTAGGTTCTCATGTTAAAACCTTCATGTGAAAACTGCCTCTCACTTGTTCCCGTCTATGAATTTGCTAGATTCTCATGTTAACTATCTGAAGTCTTTTAGGCTAATTCTAGACTATGCATTGCTTTGAAGTAGTTTGCTAGCTTATGATGTTCAATCTTGTCACTTTAAAACCTAGCATGAGCCTATTTTATGTATGCCTTCTGAAATATCCAAAGTTTCAATCCTGCTTATTATATTCATTATCCGGTTCTGTAATAATTTGTTTACTAAGAAATTGGGGAATTAGTGAATTAGGAATTTGCATGAACGGGTAGAAAACATGATATAGGGTCTACGTGGTCTACTTGCTATTTTGTTCAACATGTCCTATATGCTATTTAGTTTCATGTGTCGTACATTGATAGAAATCATGTTTATAAGGATCACACACAATTCACTTAATCTGTCTAGCACTGAACTTTATTCAAAGCATGTTAGTTTAAATAATTGCTTGCACTTATTTCCGTATCTACTACTGAATGTTTTAGACTGCATGCTTATAGTGATCACACGCTTTTCTTAATAGACAGCATGCATATAGGACACAATAATACACGCCTTTGGTATACTCATCTAGATACCATGGTTATAGGGTTAACTAATTAATCAGTTGCTTTTATTATTTTTCTTTATACTGCCTCATTTAGATGATATGCCTACAAGGATAAAGTGCTACAAAACCAAGTCTAATTGTCAATTATTAGAAATCATGCCTATAGGATACTGTCACTCGCCTAGACATCATGCCTATATGGATAAATGAATGATTCTGCATTCTCAACTACTTCACTAGATATAATGTATAAAGGACTCTACTACTCACCTAGAAAGCATGACTATAGGATTTTTAGTAGAACTATATATCAAAGAGAAGCTACTGGTCGCTTAGGAATCCTGCCGGTAGAGCTAAGTGTTAACTGCTGAATTGCAATGCCTATAGGTCTTGAATAATTTACATGCCTTAACTCCAAGCCTGTTTGTCTATAGTTATCCGTTCAAATAGTCTGAACATCACTGGCCAAAGCTATAACTGTCTGCCTAATTGATGGCGTGCATTCGTGTATATGTGAGGTGGTAAACTTGGGCCTTTGGTGTTGATCATATGTAGTCCTATTTGGTTTTTTTTCTTGAGTGTGCGCCTAATTTTCTCATTTTGAGTAGCCTAAGGAAGGTCTAGAACTACCAAAGTAGTAGGTCCAAATCCTCCTAGACTATAGGCATGGTGCAGGTAAAGCACGCATAGGGTACGATTTAGAATTGAATTCAAGCGCTTTAGGTAAACAAATTTAACATAGTAATTGAGTAGCAGGAAATGATAGTTTGTACCCGCTGAATAGTATGAGAAACCCCTACCTTAAGGGGGTTGCGTAGGTATTATTTATGTTGCATGGGGTGATCCTTTAGGCTAAAAAACTTAGGATCCCTCC
>ML426587.1:248266-284395 GCA_005239525.1 Nicotiana knightiana | reverse complement strand
CCCCCCCCCCCCCTCCTCTTTCTTTTCTTTATGTACTTATTATTTACACTTAGTCATTTAAGTTGTATCCATTTAGTCATTAATATTTGTACCAATCTTCACATATTTTAATAAGACTCTTCGATTATTAAATTTTCTTTTATTTATTTGATCACCTAGCTTAACTATATAATCCACATAGTTTAAAGTTCATCTAGGACCCATAGTTGTGGACCTCGAAGTGTTCCTAACACCTTCTCTTTGAGGTAATTTAATCCATTACCAGATTGTTGGTGTCACGGACTAGTCAAATAGAATAATTTGCAAATAGGTTCCCTAACGCACCTCAAAATCGTAAGGAGGCGACTCTTCTCTTTTAATACCTCCTTCGTTGTCACATGTCGAAATCCGCTTTTTTTGAGAAAATAGGGCGCGACATTTGGTACATTGGCTCAGGGGGGGTTGATTGTAGTTGCACCAGCTACTTCACAGATCGGAGGAGGTGCTCAGACTCCCGTCATCTGTAATCTGGAGCAGCGAGTCCACGTTGGACAAGTTCCAGGTGTCATGCCGATACAGCCTGTTATCCTAGTTTAGCCCGTGGTTAGGGCAGCTGCATTTGAGGAAGAACATCTTAGAGTCATGAGGTTCAAGAAGTATTACCCTCCTACTTTCAGTGGTTTGGCTTCAGAGGATGCGCATGGGTTCCTAGGGGAGTGCTACCGTATTCTCTACACTGTGGGTATTTTAGAGATGATTGGGGTTGCTTTTACTACAGTCCAGCTTAAGGGAGCAGCATATCACTGGTGGTAAGTGTATGAGTTGGGTAGTCCGGCCGATGCAACTTCACTTTCATGGACTCGGTGTTCAGAGGTGTCCTTGAGAGAGTTTGTTCCCAGACCCTTCGGGAAGCGTGGTGCACGGAGTTGAGAAGTTGCGCCAAGGAACTATACCGGTATCATAGTATGCCGTTAAATATAGTGATTTGTCCATACATGTACCTATTTTAGTTTCTACAGTCAGACAGAGAGTCTGCAGGTTCATTGGGGTGTTCATTCATGATATCCCGTTCAACATGGCTCGGGAATTGGAGTCGAATGTTCCATTTTGGCAGGTAGTAGAGATCGCTCGCTGATTAGAGAGCATGCGGGTTAGGAGAGAGAGGGCAGGGAGGCTAAGAGTCCTCGTAAACCGGGAGGATCTACTGGTCCCTATTTTTGGAGGCAGGGTATGCCATGGTAGAGGTTTTGTAGGCCAGCCAGTTCAGTTTTCACTTCAGGATTTGCACGGTGCTTTAGATATCCATGGGGCTTAAGGTACCCGTACCGGACAGCTTCCACACCCACGTCAGTGGAAAGGTTGCTTGAGTGTGGAGATACCAGCCACTTGGTGATAGATTGTCCCAGACTCCTAACATATGTGTCACAATGGGTATTCAAGCTATGATTTTTGCTCCAGTTGCTGATATCTCTGCACAGCCAACTTGGGGTGCAGGTTAGGCGAGTACAAGGCGCTCAAGAGGGGGAGGCCCAGCCCGTTGATGTGTTTCTACGGTAGGGTTGAGGCTGCTGCACTAGATGATATTGCACGGGCATGGGTTCGATTTGTTATAGATGAGCATCACTCGTATTTTTTTAGGTTCTTCTTATCGAGATGATTCCTCCTAATTTGCTTCATATACAGGTGAGTTTCTATCGTGTTGTTTTAATTCATTATGGAGAACTAGAAGACTAGAAGTGACTTTCTCTAACTTATTTCGGTAGTTTTGATGTGATTTCTTGGTGATAGCTTACGACTTGTGATTTAAATGCTCTACTGGTGTGAGAGTTCAGTATTTCTTGTAATTTTGTTGGCAGAATTGAATTAGAGGAAGGTTTCGATTGGTATGATGTGTATTCTACTTGCGATTCAGAGTTGAGGGTGATACCCTCGCGGTTTCATGTGATTTGGTGTGTTTGAACCGGGTTGTGTGCTGTGATGGAGTCATATCATGATGAAATCCTTGGATTAGACCATATGTTTGGATTCTCCCTTGTGAAATTGATTCATAGTATGGTACTGACAGGGAGTTATGCCTACCGGGCTTGTTTGATAGTTCTTTCATGTGTGTCCTTGTATATTATGTCATATTCGTGATGTGCTTATTGGGTTTCAGCTTGTGAGGTGTGTGTTCAGGTGGTTTTAGATGTGACTTGTTGATTCGGGTGAATACTTATGAGGTCTTCATGTTTCTTACATCGTTGTCAGTGTTGTGAAGGTTTGAAGCAGGGTTCTAGCGGTTATAAGGCTAATTGTCGGTGCTAGATTTGATTATGGGCAGTTATTTAGGCTAGAGTTGTTTTTAAGGGCATATGTGTGATGTGTTACGTCGTATGGTTGTATCTTGTAGGTGTAGGAATAAGTTGTTGCAGCTGGTTGAGGCTGATACTGTGTGTTGATGTAGGAATCGGGTCTCTTGAAAATGATTGGATGGTGAGAAATTTGATTCTAAGGTTTACCAATGTGAGTGGAAGAGATAATTTTCAATTGAGATGGTGTCATCGGGCCTATGCCGATTTGAGTGACGTCGAATTACCCGCCGGTTTATGTATGGTAGTTCACTCGGTGATTTGATGACTTCGGAATGGTTCTTGACATGTTCGAGGATGAACGCTTGTTTAAGGGCAGATGTAATTATCCGACCGGTCATTTTGAGAATTAGCATCCCGTTAGGCGGCTTTAGGTCTCGAGCAGCTTCGTATTATGTGTTATAGCTTGCTTGTGTGGTCGAGTTCAATTTTTGGAGGATTCGGGGTCAATTTGGAAGAAGGATTCTTGTTTTTGTAGCTTAAACGGAAAAAGTTGATCGGAATTTGACTTTTGTGTAGACGACTCCGAAATGGGGTTTTGATGATTCCAATAGCTTTGTATGGTGATTTTGGACTTAGGTGTGCATCTATATATGGCTTTGGCACGTATGGTAATTTGAAGCATTTCGGTGAAAATTAGAAAATTGGAGTTTTGAAAGGTTGGGAGGTTTGTCCGAGAGTTGACTTTGGTGATATCAGGGTCGAAATGTGATTCCTATAGTTGGATTAGCTCTGTTATGTCATTTGGAACTTGCATGAAAAATTTGGCGTCATTCCGGGTTGATTTGATATGTTTCGGCGCGAATTTTAGAAGTTGGAAGATTTGAAAGTTCATAAGTTCGATTCGTGGTGTGATTCGTAGTTTTGAAGTTGTTCGATGTGATTTGAGACCTCGAGTGGGTCCGTGTTATGTTATGGAACTTATTGTCACGTTTCAACGGGGTCCCGAGGGCCTCAGATGTGTTTTGGATGGGCTACGGGCCATTTCTTCAGGTTCTTGAGTTGCTCATTTCTGGTGTCTAGTGTCCTTCTCTGCGATCGCGTAGGTGTAGCCGCGATCGCGAAGGATTTTTGGTGGGATGGTCCCTTTTCCTCTTCGCATTCTCATGGATCAATCCGCGATCGGGGAAACTGTGGCTTCTACTTCTTCGCATTCGCATAGAGCTTCTGGTGGGGCACTGTACTGTCTTCTACGCGATCGCATTTCTATTCTCGCGATCGCGTAGTGCATATTTCTAGGCAGTGTCATTTCTTATACGTGATCGCATTTTTCGCGATCGTGATGTATTATACCTGGAGCAGCAGAATATATTTTCCAAATCGAGGGTTTGGCCATTTTTACCATATCTTGAGTTGTAGAGCTCGGTTCTGAGCGATTTTTCGTGGTTTTTTCAAGCAAATCATTGGGGTAAGTGTTCTTCACCCGGAATTTATTATATTCCATGATTCTATCGTTATTTTTATCTTATAATTAGTGTTTAGAGTTGAGGAAAAATGAGAATATTTGAAGAAAACTTCCAAAATGAAAATGATGATTTGAAGGATGAATTCATATCGGAATTTTATAATTCTTGTATGGTTGGACTCACTATCGAATGGGTATTCTGATTTGAAAATTTTGGTCGAGTTCCGATACGTGGGCCCGGGGGTTGGCTTTTGGATTGACTTGTTAGTTCTTGTTAAAGATTGAAGTTTTATTATCCGAAATTGTTTCCTGTGAGTTTACTTATGGATTGAAGTTATTTTGGCTAGATTTGAGCCGTCCGAAGGTTGTTTCTCTCGAGAAGGTCATTTTAGAGTATCTTCTAGCTTCTTTGAGGTAAGTATCTTGCCTAACTCTGTGTGGGAGAACTACCCGTTAGGATTTGATTCATTTATGCTAATTGTGTCATGTGAAGGCCGTGTACCCGAGGTGACGAGTACTTGCTCGGACTTATTTGTTGAAATTTGACAGTTTAGGGCTCTTAGGTTCTTATTTTCATTAGATATGAAGTTGTTTGCCATGTTAAATCCCCCATTTACTAAATTCACCCTTACGTGTCTTAATTGGAATTAATTATTTCACGTTCTACCCTTATTGTCGATTAAACTCTTATGTGCCTTAACTGAAGTTGTTGCCTCTTTTATCATCATGTTATCCTTTCCGTAATTGCTTAACCTTAATCGAAATCATTATTATCTTTCAGTAATTGCTTAACCTTAATTAAATCGATATTATCTCTTTCGTAATTGCTTTGAATTAATGGAAGTTTGTTATCCCTTTCATTGTTGACGTATTCTTATTTGGGGTCATTGATTCATGTTATCTCTCTTGTTGTCGAATTGCACTTTCGTGCAATCATTGTTACACATTACCTCTCCCTTGTTGAACTATTCTTGTTGAGACTATTAATGTCCTGTTGTGTCTTTCTTTGTGAGTTTGTTCTTCCATTTCTTTGTGTTCTGAAGTTCTTGTGTTGATTTACTTGTCGTACTCTCGTGTTATGATTGTTGTTGTTGTATTCGGTGTTGTTGAGCCGAGGGCTATGCGTGGTTGTATTATTGAAACTGTTTTGAGGAAATGTTGTGTCATATGGGCACATATTGTGAAAGTCATTTTGTTGAGAGTTTATGTTTTGTCACACGTGTTATTGTTGAAAGGATTGTTATTGTGTTTGCACGAGGTTTTTGCCGTGCGATTGTTATTGTGTTTGCCCAAGGTTTTTACCATACAGTTGTTATTGTTGCACGAGGTTTCTGCCATGTTGTTGTTATTATTATTGATACGTGTGCGGTGGTATAAGGTCTGTGTGTTGAAACGCATGCGGTAAGATAAGGTGGGCTTGAAACACGTGGCTAGTAGGGGAACAACTAGAAGCCATGCGGTGTGATAAGGTGGGCTTGAAATGCGTGGCTAGTAAGGAAACTACTAGAATCCATGCGGTGTGATAAGGTGGGCTTAAACGCGAGATGCTATTTCGGGAAAAATAATTTTCAAAACTAAATGTAAAGGCTCCCGCGGTGATATAAGAAAAGTTGTGATTCATTTTATGATTTGATACCACGAGGCGGTACCTATGTAGGTCTCTTGTTGTCATTTCCCATTCTTTTGTACTTGTTCTTTATTGGTATTTCCTTAGCATACTATTAATTGTCTTCCTCCGTGTTGCAATAATTGCTTAATTCTATGTAGACAATCTTGTTGTGCTTGTCGTTGCTTTAACTTCATTGTTGTCTTGCTTAAACTGTACATTTCAAGGTGATCGTTTCTTATGTGCCATTAATTTTCTCTACTCTCATTTGTTGAATTGAATTGTCTTCGAACAATAGTATAAGCATACACGTATAAGAATCACCCATATCGGTTTAAGAAGATGAATTCTGACGCTATTGATCGTTACATGTACTTTTGTCTACTTGCCTTCTGTGTGAGAACTGTTCTCTTGGCACGTGAGTCGTCCATTCAATTATGAATTGTAATGCGGGCACAAGATGCCAAGTGATTAGGGTTCATGAATTGGAACCCGCGAGTTGTGATTACGAGGTTTGGTACCTCGTGGAAATACTTGACAGATCTGGTGTGAAAATGGTTGTTCTTATTGAGTTATTGTTGGTTTTCCTTTATTTGGTATCATTGGACTTAGACTGTCTTCAGCTTACTCTACAACACTATTACTTGATTGCTTCCTGTTAAATATTGTTAATACTAGTGTATCATTGCAAGCATTATTTTGTATTCCTTATCCTGCTTAGCTTTATATTAATATTGTTTCTTTGTTGGTTCACCTTCACACTTGTTCACGTTGTTTAATCTGGTAGGTGCCTTGACTGTCCCTCATCACTACTTCAACGATGTTAGTCTTGATACTTACTTTGTACCGTTGTGGTGTACTCATACTACGCTTCTGCATATTTTTTGTGCAGATCCAGGTGCCACGGTTATTGTTGATTACTAGCTAGTTGGTCGAGCACTGCTGTGGAGACTCAAGGTAAACTTGACGTCGCGTTCGCAGGCCTCCTTCTGATATTGTACTTCTACTGTTTAATCCTTTGTTCGAACAGTTGTATTTAGGGATTTTTCTAGTAAACTCAGTAGAGCTTATGACTTGTACTACCGTTTTTGAGATTGTAAGTTGTATATAAAGATTTCTATTTCATATTTATCATTGATGGTTGAATTCTTCTATTAATTTAGTAAGTATTAGGCTCACCTAGAGACTAGGTGCCGTCAAGACATCCTAAGGAGGAAAATTGGGGTCGTGACAAAATGACACTTGGAGACGAAGACGAATCCCATCAACTTCCCCGTTTCGTGCTTCCCATTCTCGGATTTACTCAAAACACAAAACATAGTAAAGTCATAGATAGATATTATGCTTGCTGGTTTTCAACATTAGATATTTGCTAAACACTTAGAGGTCGTTTGGTTTGTATGGCTTATGCCGGGATAAGATATGTTGGGATTAGTTATGATGGGATTAGTTATCCTAGTATTATTTTTTATCTACTGTTTGATATGTTGTATTAAAAATGACAATTGCATAATTTCTAAGAAGAAGGTATAAGTTATCCCCGCACTAATTACCGCACCCTCTACAAGGTATAAGTTATCCCGGTACTAATTTTAATCCCGGGATAACTTATACTAGGTTTGCTAACCAAACAAAGTATTAAAGTGGTATTAATTTTTTATACCAACACTATACCTTCTTATACCTCATACCAAATGATTCCTTAGGGTGAAACACATATAGTTAATAATTGGATTAAATTGCAATGTTGTGCATTAGGTAATTCGTGAAATTTGTGCATATATATTTAGGTTGTTGAATGTGTTCTATAGTATGGTTAATCTAGATATGTGTACACTTAGCTAATTAAATTAGTCATAGACATAGATGATAGTATGACATAATCCTTTCCTAAGTAAATAATTCATACTAGCATGCTCGTTGAAACAACTTACTTGTGAATATTATTTGGTTAACCCACATTTGACTAAGTATGACTCTTGAACGAATTTAGCATAACATAATCATGTGAGATATTAGATTCTTTTCCTTCTCATTCTTAAGTTAATAGATTTGGTATGTGGTTTGGCATGATAGCTTCAATTGTAAGTTGTCTTTACATCTCATCAAAATAATCCAATTTTATTAATACATGGTTGTGTAATATATAACTATCTACTTCTTTCAATCTTTTACTTATATTCATTCTTTGATGACTTTTTAAAAAAATATATTTTCATTCATTAAATAAATCATTTAAAGTCATTAGTCATTCATATGATAATTTTCAAACATAATTCTTCTTTCTTCTCGTTTTAATCAACTATTTTAAACATGTCTTTTGGGTATCTTATTCACTTTATCAAAATGACATTGGACATAAATCAAATCTTTTCGAGTCTATTCTTTTATTACATTTATCCTATTAATTTATAAATACTTTATTTGTCGCTACATATTTTGTAAATTTATTAAATCGTCGAAAAACATAATTTTTTATGTACCACATACACATTCTTCATACATATTTTATTATACATGTTTATTCAATCTTTTTTTTTCATATCACTTTAATAATTCTTGTAAATATTAAAATAATTATTCTTTTAATCCTTCCCTCTTATTTGATTGGGTCCACCGTAACCAAATTTTGTGGATCTTGAGGGATGCCTAACACCTTCCGCTCGAGATAATTTGAATCCTTACCTAGAATCTCAACAGTTTTGCAAATCATAACTAAGTGCACATTATACAGTGTAGTATAGGTGTCCTAGTATACCTTAAATACTAGGTGTCGACTCTAAACTTTAAATAACTTTGTAGAGTACTATAAGTTGTAGTTTGTTTTGACTTGTGCAAAATAGGGTACAAAATACATGATCACGCACAACTCTGGTCCTAAAAAGGATAAGTGGTCGTTGTAAATATAATCCGGTCTAAGAGTCCGGAGTCGAATCCCTCAGAGAACTAAGGTTTTGATGTAACTATTAAGTATCACTAAAAAGACAAGTTCGAATAATTTCAAAGCTATAAATATGAAGATTCTTATGTCTAACTAATTAATTAACAAATTAAAAAAATAAATTAACAACTAGAGATACTAAGGGTTGGAGACAAGATTACGGAGACTAGAGTTATGATTTCGTCTTGTCAGAATCCTTCCCGCTATATCTCTTATTATTTTTCCTAAGTATTCTCTACTGATCACGAGCACTTCAAGTGTCGTAATTCTCTTTTGAGTAACTACCACAATTTAC
The DNA here is from genome assembly GCA_005239525.1 of Nicotiana knightiana. Classification (NCBI taxonomy): domain Eukaryota; kingdom Viridiplantae; phylum Streptophyta; class Magnoliopsida; order Solanales; family Solanaceae; genus Nicotiana; species Nicotiana knightiana. The sequence continues at coordinate 275,821 of ML426587.1, read as the reverse complement.
TAGATATATTCTCTCGAACTACGCTAGTTGACACTAGTTCACCGCTCACTAAGATCACACAAGGTTTCGTTATTTCTAATCTCATCTTTAAACCCTCTATATTTATTTCTCACATACGTTAGGAGTGTCGTTGTTCAACAACTACCTAAATATGTACCCTTTTTAATGCAATAAAAAATAAGTAGGAACAGTCAATTGAGAGATCTTCAATCAACATCAATAAACATGTACTTTAACAAGTAGAGAAATCCCACGGCTCGATTATATAAAAAACGTAAAAATTTATCCTACAAAAGGTTCCATCACAACCCTAGATAAAAAATTAGATATTCATAATAGTATACAAAACTACAATACTAGAATTCATAACCAATAATAGAAATAGGAAGAGGAAAGATAAAAACTCGTAGAAGAATTCTCCGCCTTGCTCCTAGTGTATTCTTGCCTCTTTAGGTTGAATCCCCCCTTCAAAAGTGAGCTTAAAGACTATTTATATGGGATAGGGTTTGTCACAACCCCAACTCCACTAGTCGTGATGGCACCTAACCCAACTCGCTAGATAAGCCAACTAATAACTATCCAATCCCAATAATATAAATAAGACAATTAAACAAAAGGAACTTTCTGTATCTAATACATTTATATCCCAAGGACTGGCAATACAAATCAAGAGCTTCTAAGAATAGAGTTTACAAAGTTGAAATGAAGTAAATACATCATCTGTTTGAAAAGTACATATACAGAGTTTTATAGATCTAAGGCTACCATGAACAAGAGGCAGCTGCAACCGGGACGCATGTACATCTTCAAATCCAGCTCCCATTAAACACAGCAACATCAGCAGCCAACATCTGCACGCAAGGTGTAGAAATGTAGTATGAGTACAACCGACCTCATGTACTCAGTAAGTAACAAACTTAACCTTAGATTGAAAGTAATGAAGAGGTAGAACAAAGGTCGATTCCAACACCAATAACCAACAGCAGTTCATAACAATGCAAGGCAAGTAATAAAAGAAGTAACTCGGAATTTAAAATGCCCATCTTATTCATAATTCCCGAAAATAGTTCTGCTTTTCAAATATATCAGTGAAAATCAAACCCTTTACCGATCGTCGAAAAATATGGGATAGTTTGAAGAAAATCAAACCCTTTACCGAAATCGTCGAAAAATATGGGATAGTTTGAAAACTGTAGTTTTTCCAAAAATTCTTTCCACAATAAATAAGATGTTTCATTTTCTTTCCAGATAGCAAGTGTGAAATACCCCTGTATGCGCACATATCAATATGTGTGAAAAAGTCATGAATGACGTGATACCATACAGCATGAGGAAAATGCATCTCTATGCTTGTATGTCATGTGTGCATGTCAATGCCATGTATCTCAGAGATGAACTCATGCACTCACACTATCATAGCACTCAATCTCATGGCCTCATAATTTCCACTCATCATGCTCAATCCCTCAGTATTATATATGGCCAATCTGGCCCAGGGAAGATCCATCCCTATATATATATATATATAAATCAACTAACCAACAGTCACTCAGTACTGAGTAAGGAAAATCCAACCCGTGGGGAAGATCCATCCCTAGGTATATAAATGCTTCGGAAAAGATCCATGTCCAGGGAAGATCCATCCCTCAATATAGTCAACCATGCTCACTAGGGGTGTACAGACTCCGGAAGGGCTCCTACAGACCAAGCGTTATAATCCGCACGGACAACTCACGTGCTATAATATCAATTGCTGGATCCGCACGGACAACTCACGTGATATAGTATCAATATCTGGATCTGCACGGACAACTCACGTGCTATAGTATCAATATCCTCACAAATAGGCCCCCAACCTCACTCAGTCATCAATCTCTCTAGTCTCACTCACGGGCTCACAGTGTCATGAAACTAGCCCGACAACAATGATATGATGATCGGTAAATAACAACTGAGGCTGAGATATGATATGAATGCATTAATATGTCTGAGTACGAAATATCAGTGAAATGACAGCAATAAATGACCACTATTGATCCCAACAGTATCGGCATAAATCCTAATTCTAATATCTAGCATGATTGACACCTCATTTACTTTATCTCATGGTGAAAACACGAATATTAATAAAATAGGACTACTATACACTGTCGTGTAAACAACAGAGTCCCAATTTCACATGGTGCATTCCCACACTCCCATGACCTAGCATGTGTGTCACCTCAATACCAATCACATAACACATATTTCGGGGTTATATAACCTCAGCACTAAGTTTAGAAGAGTTACTTACCTCGAACAAGCCAATACCAATACCGAGCACGCCAAGCGATGCTCCAAAGATGCCATCACACGTGTAACGACCTACGAACGGCTCAAAACTAGCCAAAAGAAACTCAAATACATCAAATAAAGCCCAAGGAAACAATTCCAAATCATAAAGATCGAATGCTTAATCAAAACCCTAAACCGGCCAAAAATACACCCAGGCCCGCGCCTCGAAACCCGACAAAACTCACAAAATCTAACAACCCATTCTATTACGAGTCCAACCATACTAGTTTCACTCAATATCGACTCCAAATCGATGTTCAAAACTCAAAAATTCATATTATGAAACTTTAGGCCAAAACTCCCAAGTTCGTCTTTAAAATTCACAATCCAATTACCAAAAACGAAGATAGTCATGAAATATAACCAAAACCGAGTAGAGAACACTTACCCCAATTCATATGGTGAAAATTTCTTCAAGAATCACCTCAATCCGAGCTCCATATCTCCAAAAATGTAAAAATGGCTGAAACACTCGAAATAGAGTACTTTATACTTCTTCCCAGACATCCTCTTTCGCGAACGCGACAATACCATCGCGTTGCGTTCGCGATGAACAAAATATTCTTCCATCATAATACACTTTGAGTTCACGGTAAATACCTCGTGAATGCGACTCACAACTGGCTCAGACCTTCACGAACGCGGCTCCAACTACGCGAACGCGATAAAGAAGGCCTTCGACTCCAGCTCCCTGCTCAACCTTACACATCTGTGATCCCTTATAAGCGAACGCGAAGAAGACTTTCCCCAACTCGACACGACCACGGACCAATATTCACGAATGCGATGAAGAAATTCTACTACAATCAAAATACACTACGCGTTCGGGACACTTTCCACGCGAACGCGATGAAGGACTAAGACACCAGAAACGAGCAGAACACAAAAGTAACTAAATGAAGGAGAATAGCCTGAAATCAATTTAAAACACGCCTGAGCCCCTAGGGGCCCAAAAATACCAACAAGTACCATAACATAACGCAGACCAACTCGAGGACTCAAAGCACACATAACAACATAGAAACGATAAATCACACCTCAATTCAAAATCAATGAACTTGAAACTTTCACGACCGATGCCAAAACCTATCAAATCACGTCCGATTGACCTCAAATTTTGCACACAAGTCACATTTTACATTACGGACATGCTCCAACTTTCGAAATCGAAATCCGACCTGAATATCAAAAATTCCACTACCGGTCAACTTTCCAAAATTTCAACTTTCGCCATTTCGAGCCAAATTCTACTACGGACCTCCAAATCACAATCCGGACGCGCTCCTAATTCCAAAATCGTCCAATGGAGCTAATGGAACCATCAAAAATCCAATTCGAGGTCAACTACTAAAAAGTCAAACTTGGTCAACTCTTCCAATTTAAAGATTCCTAATTGAGAATCTTTCTTCCAAATCAATTCCGAATAACCTGAAAACCAAAATCAATGATTCACATGAGTCATAATAGATCATACGGAGCTACTCATTCCGTGAACTACCGAGTGAAGTGCAAATTCTCAAAACAAACGGTCGAGTCGTTACGTCCTCCCCCACTTAAACATGCGTTCGTCCTCGAACCTGTCCAGAGTTGTTCTCAAAGCCATCAAATCACCATGTAAACTTACCATGCACATACCCTGGGGTTATCCCACGTAACCCTATCCCATATAGTCCCGGCAACACAACACACTGAAGATCATTACTCCAACCTTAGCCCGCAAACCACAAAATCTTATTTCCAACATTCGAAATTTCCCACAAGGCATGAACCTCTCAATCTGCACACTATATAAGTCTGAACATGCTGTATCAAGTCACAACCATAACCCAAGGCACAATAACAGGATATACCACATAACTCAATCATAGCAATGATTTCTAATCACAACAGCTGCTCAAAACAACCCAATACCGGTAATAGACCTCATATCAAACAAAATCGTGTTCTAAAACTTTCATACACTGACGATGATGAAAGAAACACGTGTAAACTCATAACCATTCATCAGATAAACCAGTCATGGAGCTCCATTTCCTTCGACAAGAACTATAGAAAATTCCTAAGTCGGCTTTCGATATTATCCTTCAAACTATGCTGCGATCAAATCTGATAGAAGACATCCTAGATCCGACGACTTCATCTTATCAAAATACCAACTACTCTACTAACACGCAACACCAATACTACCCAGAGCCACAAACCGTGCAATCCATGAACCAATAATCAACAATCCAAATGTACACAATCACGAAAATGACTCAAACAAGAGAACCATATCGCAAGCTCAACGGGTACCACCATAACGTAATCCTAAGAACCCATCATACATCGTAGAACCAAAACACACGAATCTAACACAAACGATCATATCTCAACATAACTCTACTGTGTGACCCCATCCTAACACTGGTTCGTATGAAATACCCCAGCCACTATACTCAAAATCAACAACCACGCGCAATTTGACATAAAGTACCCCAAGTGAATGACCATAACCACAAAGGAACCAATAACACAATACCACAAACCAAAAAAAAATCACCCAAGGTGCAATCAGTCGTGCATCAACCAAATACCCATCTTGCTCAGATCCTGCTATAAGGCCCCAACAGAATCACATTATGTGTGTATGTGATGACCCAAGGGGTCATTTTATAAAATTAAAATCCGTTCCATGATTAATAGCCATAAAAAGACTAAAATTAAATACATCGATTTGCGTGGGCAGTCCGGGCGTGAAACCGGAAAGATTTTATGTGAAAATATGAGAAAATAGTGATTCTTAGGAATTAAATTTGATAAAAGTTGAATTTGGTCAACATTTTGAGTAAACGAACTCGGATCCATGTTCCAACGATCCCGGGAGGTCCGCAGTAAAATATGGGACTCGGGCGTATTCCCGAAAATGAATTCCGAGGTCCCAAGCCTTAGAAATCAATTCTTGAAAGAAATTGTTTTGCTTAAATGTTCATGAATTAAAGAAAAGAAATAATGCTAAAAATCATTGATATCGGGTCCGTATTTTTGGTTCTGGAGCCAGGTACAGCTTTGTTATGATATTTAGAGGTTAACTGTGAAATTTGGTGAAAAACGGAGTTCGTTTGACGTGATTCGGACATCCGGTTGAGAAGTTATGAACTTTAAGAGTTTTTGATGAAAATGATGAGTTTTGAGGTTTAATTCATAGATTTACATGTTATTTTCATGATTTTATCGCATGAGCTACTCCGTATGATGTTTTTAGACTTGCGTGCATCATTTGTTTAGAGCCCTGAGGGCTCGGGTGAGTTTCGGATAGGCCACGGGATGATTTTTGCACTTAAATAACTGCTGGTTTTTTTTCAATATCTGGTGTCCAGGTTTTGTACTATGCGATCGCATAAATACAACCACAATCGCATAGTGTAGTCTTCAAGAGCCAAAAACTTGCCCTGTGCGACCGCAGGAGAAGGTGTGTGATCGCACTGCACCACCTGGACTGTGTTGTGCGATTGCAAAGTAAAACCCGTGATCGCATAGCTTTAAGAATTAGGCCTGGGGGAGGGGAGGTCTTACACTGTGCGATTGCACTCTTTCTCCCGTGATCGCACAGCCCAATTTTCCTTACCTTGTGCGATCGCACATCTTTATCCGCGATCGCACAGTTGCCCAGCCCAGCTAATATAAATACCTGTTAAAGAACGGGCAGAACACTTTCTTCTCCAAATTTTCGAAGTTCTAGCCCTAAAAATGATTTTTCTTCATCAATCTTCATCCCCAATTCATAGGTAATCAATTTCAAACCTTGTTCTTTCAATCCCTTACTATTTTGTATCACTTTTAAAACAGAAACAAAGGATTTTCATGGTAAAAATCTAGGTTTTTGGTAGAATTAGGGAGTTTTGTAAAAATCAAATTTTTATATCAAATTAAGGTCATATTTCAACACTAATAGCATATTTGGGTTCGTGGGTGAGTGGGTGAACGTAATTTGGTCCGAACCCCGAGTTTAGACCAAGCGGGCTCGGGGTCGATTTTTGACTTTTTTTGAGAAAACTTAAGAAAAATTGTATTTTTCAATAAAGTTAGTTCCTTTAGCATTAGTTAATGATATTAAGTTAATTGTGATTAGATTCGAGCAAGTTAGAGGTGAATTCAAAAGGAAAAGCGATAATTGAGCAGTGAGTGGCCTGCGGAATTGAGGTAAGTGTTTGGTCTAACTTTGGCTTGAGGGAATAGGACTCCCCACTTGTTTGCTATGTGAAATGCATGGGCGTGGTGTATAGGTGTGGTGACGAGTATCTATGCACCACCCAAATTATCTGTTAAACATGATCCTTTCCCGTTCCCCACTTATTTGATCATTGCCTTAACTTTTATATGTTCATTATTGTTTCTATGACTATTTGGCCTGGTTGAATTGTTGTTAGTTATTGTTGTGACTATTTTGAAAGAGTATTGATTGTTTGAGTTATTTTCCTGGTGATATAAACATGGCTGAGAGGTTTGGTTTCATGATTGAGAGGTTATTGATGATGTTATGAGAATAATGCAGTTTATTATTTATAATTGTTGAGACAAAAGTATTGTGAAAGGCTTGGCCTGAATTTGTGGAATCTTAAATAAATTGATATGATATGTCTGGTGGGAGCGGGTTGCACGCCGCAACAAGGAGTGATAAGGGTGGACAGGTGGTATCGGGTTGCACGCCGCAACAGGAGTAATAAGAGTGATATTTTAGGGAGGAGAAATAAGGGAGGACAGGTGGGAGCGGGTTGCACGCCGCAACAAGGAGCGATAAGGGAGGACATTTATATTTTTATTGATTTTCAAAGGAAATAAAGATTTGAAAAGCTAAATATATATTTTTACTGTTTTGTTTGTTTGAAAAAAGAAGATTTGAAACTTTCTATCTTATATTACTATTTTCATATTTTGACACTACTTTTATTCAAAGTTAAAGTTTTGAAATTTTGAAGAGTTATTTGAGAATTGGTTATAGCTGAGTTGATTTATTTTGTTGCAGCATTTATTTATTTATTTGCTTAGACTTCCTGTTGGTTTTATCATTTATTGTTGTTATAGATTATATTGTTGAAGCTCAACTTAGCCTCGTCACTAATTCGCCGAGGTTAGGCTCAGCACTTACTCAGTACATGGGGTCGGTTGTACTGATACTACACTCTGTGCACTTTTGCAAGGATCCAGGAGCTAGTCAGCAGTAAAGGATTTCAGGACGACCACCCGATTCATTTGGAGACACGAGGTACATCTGTCGGCGTTCGCAGATTTCAAGAGTCTTCTCCTATTTTTACATACACTGTTTTATATCATTCAGAACATTTACACTATTTCTTTCAGCCATTATGTGTAGTATTCTTTAGTAGTTCGTGAATTGTGACACCAGACTCTGGGGTAGTTCTAGATTCATTTATATGATTAGTTTCGTGGCTCGATTTAATTAATTATTTATTTATTTCTATTTATTATATTGGGAATCATTCATTAAAAGTCAATAGACTCAGTTTACTGTAGATTATTTTATTATGTTAATGGATAAATAATGGGAAGTAGTTAATCAAATTCTAACATTGGCTTGCCTAGAAAGTGTGGTGTTAGGCGCCATCACGATCCTTAAGGTTGGGAATTTGGGTCGTGACAAGTTGGTATCAGAGCACTAGGTTGCTTAGGTCTCACAATTTACCAACAAGCTTAGTAGAGTCTGAAGGATCGGTACAGAGACGCATGCACTTATCTTTCGGAGGCTATTGAGTTAGGAAACAACTCTTTTTTTATTTCTACTCTATCGTGCGATTCTTTTATCCCAAATACTGATTAGATTCTTCCATTCTCTCGCAGATGGCGAGAACACGTGCTTCATCTTTCGCTGACAAGCATTCTGGTCCTCCAGCAGCAGCAGCTCCTACTAGGGGCAGAGGCGGAGGCCGCACTAAAGGCCGAGGCAGGGGCAGGAATCAGCCCGTTGCTCAAGCAGCAGCCCCAGCTACGAAACCTCAGATTGATATTGATGAGGGGGTTCCGGCTCAGACTGTTCCAACGGGGCCAGCTCAGGTTCCCGAGGGGTTTATTGCCACCCCGGTCTTTCAGGATGCTTTGGTCCGTTTAGTGGGCTTGATGGAGAGTGTGGCCCAGACGGGCACATTCCTATTGCAGCAGTCGTAGCTCAGGCTGGAGGCGGGATCCAGACTCCTATTATCCACACTCCAGTTCAGACCACTCCTCAGGTTCAGACTCTAGTGATCAATACCGTTGGGGTAATTCAGCCAGTTGCAGCAGTGCCGCACGCTAATGGGGAAGCCATGTCATCAGATTCTTTGTGGAGACTTGACAGGTTCATTAAGCTATTTCCTGTCCATTTCAGTGGTGCTACTTCGGAGGATCCACAGGAATATCTGGATAGATGTCATGAGGTGTTGAGTAATATGGGTATTCTGGAGACCAATGGGGTCGACTTTGCAGCTTTTCAGATGAATGCTTCCACCAAGAAATGGTGGAGAGATTATTTGTTGACTAAGCCAGATGGATCACCTGCTCTGACTTGGGATCAGTTCTCTCATCTCTTTTTGGAGAAGTTCTTACGGGTCACTACTCGAGAGGATAAGCGTCGTCAGTTTGAGCGACTCCAGCAGGGTAACATGACTGTGACTCAGTATGAGACTCGTTTTGTGGATCTGGCTAGACATGCTATTCTTATATTTCCCACAGAGAGGGAGAGGGTAATACGGTTTATTGATGGCCTTGCTCCGCCCATTAGGTTGCACATGGCCAAGGAAACAGGGTCCGAGATTTCTCTTCAGGATGCAGCTAATATATCTAGGAAGGTTGAGTCAGTTCTTGGGATGGGAGGTCAGGGGTCAGACAAAAGACCTCGTCATTCCGGTAGATTCATCGGTGCCTCGTCTAGGGGCGGAGATACTCGGGGCAGAGGCCTATCTTACATGCCATTTAATTCAGCACTTCATACGTCCCATGGTGCTTCAGGAGGTCGTGGCTCTTACTTTCCTTATCCTGATCAGTCCGCCCCGATCAGAGCACTTCCTCTCCAGAGTTATTATCGTGGTCACCCGATTCGTCAGGGTTAGACTCAGTATCAGGATGGTTGTTATGAGTGTTGTGAGTATGGACACATTCGGAGATCTTGTCCGAAATTCTTGGGTAATCAGCCTCAGTATCAGAATTCTCGTGTCATAGTTCCGGCACCAACTGCAGCACCACCTGCCCAGCCAGCCAGGGATAGGGGTCAGGTAGTCAGAGGTAGAGGTCAGAATGTTAGAGGTAGAGGTCATCATGCTAGAGGTGGAGGCCAACCTGCTAGAGGTGGTGGCCAGCCCGTTAGAGGTGGAGGACCACATGTCAGGGGTCCTCCCGGTGATGCAGTTCAGGGTGATGGGGCCCAGCCCCGACTATATGCATTTCTAGCCAGGCCTGAGGCAGAGTCCTATGATGCTGTTATTACAGGTATTATCTCAGTTTGTGATAGAGCTGCTTCAGCTTTTTTTTATTCGGGGTCTACTTACTCGTATGTTTCATCCTATTTTGCCTCGTATTTGAATGTGCCCCATAATTCCTTGAGTGTTCCTGTTTCTATGTCTACACCGGTGGGGGATGCTATTGTGGTAGATCGAGTATACCGTTCGTGCGTGGTGGTCATAGAAAGTCTTGAAACTAGTGTGGATCTTTTACTTCTAGACATGGTTGATTTTGACGTTATATTGGGCATGATTGGTTATCGCCCTATTATGCCATCTTAGACTGTCACATCAAGACAGTTACCTTAGCATTGTCGGGGTTGCCTCGATTAGAATGGAAAGAACTAAAAGAACAGTTGCAAGACTTGCTAGATAAGGGTTTCATAAGACCAGTGTCTCGCCTTGGGGTGCACCGATTTTGTTTGTAAAGAAAAAGGATGGTTCAATGAGAATGTGCATAGACTACAAGCAGCTGAATAAAGTTACTATCAAGAATAAATATTCGTTGCCAAGGATTGATGACCTATTTGATCAACTTCAGGGTGCTAGAGTGTTTTCAAAAATTGATTTGAGGTCAGGCTACTATCAGCTGAAGATTAGGACGTCTGATATCACTAAGACAGCCTTTCATACGAGGTATGGGCACTATAAATTTTTGGTGATGTCTTTTAGGCTGACTAATGCTCTAAAGGCCTTTATGGACTTAATGAATCGGGTTTTCAAGCCCCATCTGAACTCTTTTGTGATCGTGTTCATTGATGATATTCTTATATACTCCCGCAGCCGGGAAGAGCATGAGCAGCATCTCCGTATAGCACTCCATACTTTGAGAGATAATCAGTTGTATGCCAAGTTTTCTAAATGTGAGTTCTATTTAGGTTCGGTAACCTTTTTGGGTCATATCGTATCAGCTGAGGGTATTCAGGTTGATCCTAAGAAGATAGAGGCAGTCAAGAACTGGCCTAGACCCACCGCAGCCACGGAGATTAGGAGTTTCTTAGGTTTGACCGGTTACTACCGTCATTTTGTGGAGGGGTTTTCATCCATAGCAGCCCCAGTGACTAGATTGACTCGGAAAGGTGCCCCATTTAAATGGTCAAATGAGTGCGAGGCGAGATTTCAGAAGCTCAAGACAGCCTTGACTTCAGTACTGGTATTGGTGTTACCATTAGATTCGGGTTCTTTCACGGTGTATTGTGATGCTTCTAAAGTTGGCCTTGGAGTAGTGTTGATGTAGGACGGCAGGGTGATTGTGTATGTGTCTCATCAGTTGAAAGTCCATGAGAAGAATTACCCTGTTCATGACTTAGAGTTGGCGGCTATTGTTCATGCTTTGAAAATTTGGAGGCATTATATTTACGGTGTGCCGTGTGATATTTTTACTGACCATCGCAGCCTCCAATACTTATTCAAGCAGAAAGATCTAAATTTGAGGCAGCGGAGGTGGTTAGAGTTGCTAAAAGATTATGATGTCACTATATTGTATCACCCGGGGAAGGCCAATGTGGTGGCCGATGCATTGAGTAGAAAGGCGGTGAATATGGGCAGCCTTATGTATATTCCAGTTGGTGAGAGACCGTTGGCTTCGGATATTCAGACTTTGGCTAATCAATTCGTGAGGTTGGATATTTCACCCGGCAGTGTTCTAGCTTGTACAGTCGCTCGGTCTTCTCTAATTGATCATATCCGAGAGTAGCAGGATGATGACCCACATTTGGCGGTCCTTAGGGACACGGTTCGGCACGGGGATGCCAAGCAGGTTACAGTTGGAGATGATGGTGTTTTGAGGATGCAGGGTAGATTGTGTGTGCCTAATGTTGATGGCCTCCGTGAGTTGATCCTTGAAGAGGCTCACAGCTCCAAGTATTCTATTCACCCAGGTGCAGCAAAAATGTACCAAGATTTGAAATAGCATTATTGGTGGAGAAGGATGAAAAAGTACATTGTGGCTTATGTGGCTCGTTGCTTAAATTGTCAGCAGGTAAAGTATGAGCATCAGAGACCTGGTGGTTTGCTTCAGCAGATAGAGATTCCTGAGTGGAAGTGGGAGTGTATCACTATGGACTTCGTTTTTGGTCTTCCACAGACTCAGAGGAAATTCGATGCGGTTTGGGTTATTGTGGACAGGCTGACTAATTCAGCACACTTCATTTCTGTGGCCAGTACTTATACTTCAGAGCGGTTGGCTGGGTTGTATATTCGGGAGATTGTTCTCCTTCATGGGGTACCTGTGTCTATCATTTCCGATCGGGGTACGCAGTTTACTTCGCACTTTTGGAGGGTAGTTTAGCGTGAGTTGGGTACCCGAGTAGAGTTGAGTACAACATTTCACCCTCAGACTGACGGACAGTCCGAGCGTACCATACAGATATTGGAGGACATGCTCCGCGCTTGTGTTATTGATTTTGGAGGTTCATGGGATCAGTTCTTGCCGTTAGCAGAGTTCGCTTATAATAATAGTTATCAGTCGAGCATTCAGATGGCTCCTTGTGAGGCATTATATGGTAGACGGTGCAGATCGCCAGTTGGATGGTTTGAGCCGGGAGAGGCTCAGTTGTTGGGTACAGACTTAGTTCAGGAGGCCTTAGATAAGGTCAAGATTATTCAGGAGAGACTCCGTGTAGCTCAGTATAGGCAAAAGAGTTATGCCGATCGTAAGGTTCGTGATTTGGAATTCATGGTTGGAGAGAGAGTATTGCTTTGTGTGTCTCCCATGAAGGGTGTTATGAGATTTGGGAAGAAGGGTAAGTTGAGCCCTAGGCATATCGGGCCGTTTGAGATTCTTGATAGAGTGGGGGAGGTAGCTTATAGACTTGCATTCCCTCCAGAGTTATCCTCAGTTCATCCGGTATTCCATGTGTCTATGCTCCGGAAATATCATGGTGACCCGTCCCACGTGTTAGATTGTAGCTCTGTCCAGTTGGACAAGGACTTGACTTATGAGGAGGAGGCGATAGCTATTTTAGACCGGCAGGTTCGCCAATTGAGATTTAAAAGTTTTCCTTCAGTTAGATTGCAGTGGAGAGGCCAGCCCGTTGAGGCAGCTACTTGGGAGTCTGAGTCAGACATGCAGAGTAGATACCCACACTTGTTCGCCACTTCAGGTAATTTTCTATGTCCGTTTGAGGACGAACGTGTGTTTTAGAGGTGGAGATTATGATGACCCAAGGGGTCATTTATAAAATTAAACTCCATTCCATTCTTAATAGCCATAAAAAGACTAAAATTAAACACCTCGATTTGTGTGCGCAGTCCGAGCGTGAAACCGGAAAGCTTTTATGTAAAAATATGAGAAAATAGTGATTTTTAGGAATTAAATTTGATAAAAGTTGAATTTGGTCAACATTTTGAGTAAACGGACCCGGATCCGTGTTCCGACGATCCTGGGAGGTCCGCAGTAAAATATGGGACTCGAGCGTATGCCCGAAAATGAATTCCGATGTCCCAAGCCTTAGAAATCAATTCTTGAAAGAAATTATTTTGCTGAAATGTTCATGAATTAAAGAAAAAAAATAATGCTAAAAATCATTGATATCGGGTCTGTATTTTAGTTCTGGAGCCCGGTACAGCTTTGTTATGATATTCAGAGGTTAACTGTGAAATTTGGTGAAAACGAAGTTCGTTTTACGTGATTCGGACATCCGGTTGAGAAGTTATGAACTTTAAGATTTTTTAATGAAAATGATGAGTTTTGAGGTTTAATTCATATATATACATGTTATTTTCATGATTTTATCGCACGAGAAAGTCTGTATGATATTTTTAGACTTGCGTGCATCATTTGTTAAAGCCCCAAGGGCTCGAGTGAATTTAGGATAGGCCACGGGATGATTTTTGCACTTAAATAACTGCTGGTTTTTTTCAATATCTGGTGTCCAGGTTTTGTACTATGCGATCGCATAAATAATACCGCGATCGCATAGTGTAGTCTTCAGGAGCCCAAAACTTGCCATGTGCGACCGCAGGAGAAGGTGTGCGATTGCACTACACCACCTGGACTGTGTTGTGCGATTGCACAGTAAAACCCGCGATCGCATAGATTTAAAAATTAGGCCTGGGGGAGGGGAGGTCTTACACTGTGCAATTGCACTCTTTCTCCCGTGATCGCACGGCCCAATTTTCCTTACCATGTGCGATTGCACATCTTTATCCGCGATCGCACAGTTGTCCAGCCCAGCTAATATAAATACCTGTTAAAGAACGGGCAGAACACTTTCTTCTCCAAATTTTCGAAGTTCCAGCCCTAAAAATGATTTTTCTTCAGCAATTTTTATCCTCAATTCATAGGTAATCAATTTCAAACCTTGTTCTTTCAATTCCTTACTATTTTGTATCACTTTTAAAGCAAAAACAAAGGATTTTCATTGTAAAAATCTAGGTTTTTGGTAGAATTAGGGATTTTTGTAAAAATCAAATTTTTACATCAAATTAAGGTCGGATTTCAACACTAATAGCATATCTGGGTTCGTGGGTGAATGGGTGAACGTAATTTGGTCCGAACCCCGAGTATAGACCAAGCGGGCTCGGGGTCGGGTTTTGACTTTTTTTTAGAAAACTTAAGAAAAATTATATTTTTCAATAAATTTAGCTCCTTTAGCATTAGTTAATGATATTAAGTTAATTTTTATTAGATTCGAGCAATTTAGAGGTGAATTCAAAAGGAAAAGCGATAATTGCGCAGTGAGTGGCCTGCGGAATTGAGGTAAGTGTTTGGTCTAACTTTGGCTTGATGGGAATAGGACTTCCTGTTTGTTTGCTATGTGAAATGCATGGGCGTGGTGTATAGGTGTGGTGACGAGTATCTATGCACCACCCAAATTGTCTGTTATAAATTGATATGATATGTCTGGTGGGAGCGGGTTGCACGCCGCAACAAGGAGTGATAAGGGTAGACAGATGGGATCGGGTTGCACGTCGCAACAGGAGTAATAAGAGTGATATTTTAGGGAGGAGCAATAAGGGAGGACAGGTGGGAGCGGGTTGCACGCCGCAATAAGGAGCGATAAGGGAGGACATTTAACTTTTTACTGATTTTCAAAGGAAATAAAGATTTGAAAAGCTAAATGTATATTTTTACTGTTTTGTTTGTTTGAAAAACAATGATTTGAAAGTTTCTATCTTATACTATTTTCATATTTTGGCACTACTTTTATTCAAAGTTAAAGTTTTGAAATTTTGAAGAGTTATTTGAGAATTTGTTATAGCTGAGTTGATTTATTTTGTTGCAACACTTATTTATTTATTTGCTTAGACTTCCTGCTGGTTTTATTATTTATTGTTGTTATCGATTATATTGTTGAAGCCCGACTTAGCCTCGTCACTACTTCTCCGAGGTTAGGCTCGGCACTTACTCAATACATGGGGTCGGTTGTACTGATACTACACTTTGTGCTCTTTTGCAAAGATCCAGGAGTTAGTCAGCAGTAAAAGATTTCAGAACGACCATCCGATTCATTTGGAGACACGAGGTAGATCTGCCGGCGTTCGCAGATTCTGAGAGTCTTCTCCTATTTTTACATACACTGTTTTATATCATTCAGAATAGTTACACTATTTCTTTCAGTTATTATTTGTAGTATTCTTTAGTAGTTCGTGAATTGTGACACCAGACTCTGGGGTAGTTCTAGATTCATTTATATGATTAGTTTCGTGGCTCGGTTTAATTAATTAATTAATTAATTCTCTTTATTATATTGGGAATCATTCATTAAAAGCCAATAAACTCAGTTTACTGTAGATTATTTTATTATGTCTAAATGGATAAATAATGGGAAGTAGTTAATCAAATTCTAACATTAGCTTGCCTAGCAAGTGTGGTGTTAGGCACCATCACGATCCTTAAGGTTGGGAATTTGGGTCGTGACAAGTTGGTATCAGAGCACTAGGTTGCTTAGGTCTCACAATTTACGAACAAGCTTAGTAGAGTCTGAAGGATCGGTACAGAGACGCCTGTACTTATCTTTCGGAGGCTATTGAGTTAGGAAACAGCTCTTTTTTTTATTTCTACTCTATCGTGCGATTCTTGTATCCCAAATACTGATTAGATTCTTCCATTCTCTCGCAGATGGAGAGAACACGTGCTTCTTTTTCCGCTGACCAGCATTCCAGTCCTCCAGCAGCAGCAGCTCCTACTAGGGGCAGAGGCGGAGGCCGCGCAAGAGGCCGAGGCAGGGGCAGGACTCAGCCCGTTGCTCAGGCAGCAGCCCCAGCTGCGGAACCTCAAATTGAGATTGATGAGGGGGTTCCGGCTCAGACTGTTCCAGTAGGGCCAGCTCAGGTTCTCGAGGGATTTATTGCCACCCCGGTCTTTCAGGATGCTTTGGTTCTTTTAATGGGCTTGATGGAGAGTGTAGCCCAGACGGGCACATTTCGTGTTGCAGCAGCCGTATCTCAGGCTGGAGGCGGGATCCATACTCCTACCACCCACATTCCAGTTCAGACCACTCTTTAGGTTCAGACTCTAGTGATCGATATCGTTGGGGTAATTCAGCCAGTTGCAGCAGTGTTGCACGCTAATGGGGCAGCCATATCATCAGATGCTTTGTGGAGACTAGACAGGCTCATTAAGCTATTTCCTGTCCATTTCAGTGGTGCTACTTTGGAGGATCCACAGGAATATCTGGGTAGATGTCATGAGGTGTTGAGTAATATGGGTATTCTGGAGACCAATGGGGTCGACTTTGCATCTTTTCAGATGACTGCTTCCGCCAAGAAATGGTGGAGAGATTATTTGTTGAGTAAGCCAGCTGGATCACCTGCTCTGACTTGGGATCAGTTCTCTCATCTCTTTTTGGAGAAGTTCTTACCGGTCACTACTCGAGAGGATAAGCGTCGTCAGTTTGAGCGACTCCAGCAGGGTAACATGATTGTGACTCAGTATGAGACTCATTTTGTGGATTTGGCTAGACATGTTATTCTTATATGTCCTACAGAGAGGGAGAGGGTCATACGGTTTATTGATGTCCTTGCTCAGCCCATTAGGTTGCAGATGGCCAAGGAAACAGGGTCCGAGATTTCTCTTCAGGATGCAGCTAATATAGCTAGGAGGGTTGAGTCAGTTCTTGGGATGGGAGATTAGGGGTCAGAGAAAAGACCTCGTCATTCTGGTAGATTCAGCAGTGCCTCGTCTAGGGGAGGAGATACTCGGGGCAGAGGACAATCTTCCATGCCATTTAATTCAGCACTTCATACGTCCCATGGTGCTTCAAGAGGTCGTTGCTCTTACTTGCCTTATCCTGATCAGTCAGCCCCGATCAGAGCACCTCCTCTCCAGAGTTATTATCGTGGTTAGCCGGTTCGTCAGGGTCAGCCTCAGTATCAGGATGGTTGTTATGAGTGCGGTGAGTATGGGCACTTCCGGAGATCTTGTCCGAAATTCTTCGGTAATCAGCCTCAGTATCAGAATTCTCGTGCCATAGTTCCGGCACTAGCTGCAGCACCACCTGCCCAGCCAGCCAGGGGTAGGGGTCAGGTAGTCAGAGGTAGAGGTGAGAATGTTAGAGGTAGAGGTCAGCATGCTAGAGGTGGAGGCCAGCCCGCTAGAGGTGGTGTCCAGCTTGTTAGAGGTGGAGGACCACATGTCAGGGGTCCTCCTGGAGATGTAGTTCAGGGTGGTGGGGCCCAACCCCGACTATATGCATTTCCAGCCAAGCCTGAGGCAGAGTCCTCCGATGTTGTTATTACAGGTATTATCTCAGTTTGTGATAGAGTTGCTTCAGTTATTTGATCTGGGGTCTACTTCTTAGTTTGTGGGAGCGGGTTGCACGCCGCAACAAGGAGTGACAAGGGTGGACAGGTGGGATCGATTTGCACGCCGCAACAGAAGTAATAAGGGTGATATTTTAGGGAGGAGAAATAAGGGAGGACAGGTGGGAGCGGGTTGCACGCCGCAACAAGGAGCGATAAAGGAGAGCATTTATATTTTTACTGCGTTTCAAAGGAATTAAAGATTTGAAAAGCTAAATGTATATTTTTACTGTTTTGTTAGTTTGAAAAACAAAGATTTGAAACTTTCTATCTTGTATTACTATTTTCGTATTTTGGCACTACTTTTATTCAAAGTTAAAGTTTGGAAATTCTGAAGAGTTATTTGAGAATTAGTTATAGCTGAGTTGATTTATTTTTTTGCAGCACTTATTTATTTATTTGCTTAGACTTCCTGCTGGTTTTATTATTTATTGTTGTTATCGATTATATTGTTGAAGCCCAACTTAGCCTCGTCACTACTTCGTCGAGGTTAGGCTCGGCACTTACTCAGTACATGTGGTCGGTTGTACTGATACTACACTCTGTGCTCTTTTGCACAGATCCAGGAGCTAGTCTGCAGTAAAGGATTTCAGAACGACCACCCGATTCATTTGGAGACACGAGGTACATCTGCCGGTGTTCGCAGATTCCGAGAATCCTCTCCTATTTTTTACATACACTGTTTTATATCATTCAGAACAGTTACACTATTTCTTTCAGCCATTATTTGTAGTATTCTTTAGTAGTTCGTGAATTGTGACACCAGACTCTGGGGTAGTTCTAGATTCATTTATATGATTAGTTTCGTGGCTCAGTTTAATTAATTAATTGTTTATTTCTCTTTATTATATTGGGAATCATTCATTAAAATCCAATAGACTCAGTTTTCTGTAGATTATTTTATTATGTCTAAATGGATAAATAATGGGAAGTAGTTAATCGAATTCTAACATTGGCTTACCTAGCAAGTGTGGTGTTAGGCGCCATCATGATCCTTAAGGTTGGGAATTTGGGTCGTGACAATGTATATAACCAACAAATCACAACCCTTCGTAACATAGAAGATTAACTCACATAAAATATCAGAAAACGAATAAGCTCAGAACCAACTGAATGGTACATCCCTTAACAGTAACAGTACGGAGTCCACCAATCCAACCCCGTGTAGAATACACATCCTCGTTGGCCTACCAACGGACCCCCGAATCAACTCTGGTCCTCCACAAATAGATAAATAACCATCTGAAGGTTCACAATGACTGAATCATAGTACTTACTATCAATTGACTAGCTCTAGCCACAACTTCATAGTCCACAACTACGAAACAATCTGTTCCTGAGAACTCCCAGTCTCCAAATCCATAGAACACACGAATCCCATATCTGATCCCAACTCCACCGCCCGAATTTCTAACACATCTCTCGTACATGATCATCCCACGAGAAATACTTCTAAAATTCTTCCATGCCACATAGCAAAATTTAAATATCAGCAATCAATCAACTAGAAGAGTGACGCAGTACCAGTGAAGTATCCATAAATCAAAACACATTTCCCCTTCTGAAATGTATACTCTCATCAAGACATACCAAATTGTAATATCATTTACCTAGTCATCTGAAATCGTCCACGCTGCCTAAGAATTTTATGACCTTCCCTTCAAAACTGAACTGTGATCTCGCTCATGTAAATCTCAATCCCACACAACACACCGCATATATCATGCCATCATATGAAAAATACAAGGACTTAATAGTCCAGTCCGAATTACAAGAAACTACATACTCAATTAGCCAAGGACCTTCCATTTGATTTCATCCAGGAAAAAATCACTATACACCACATGCTCCTCACGCCAGTAGGAAATATACTCCTCGAACCGTGGTAGAAACCATCGAGAACTCTTTGAAGCCCATTTGCACATAACCAAGCTATCAAAACCAAATCTCTCTAACTCAACCTAGCCACGCAAGTCGCCAAAACCCAAGAGCATTGCCATGAAACACGTGTTGAGACTAGCCACATCATAAGTACCCAAAGAACCGATTATATCCATAACTGTGCTAATCCAACCTACTACCAAGTTGTCCTAAATCTCCAAGTTCTTTCCGGATTATCTTCAATATGATCCTTCTCCTCGCCATTATACCATGATCCTTAACCAAAACTCACCACACAAAAGACCCTAGTATAAAATCACAATGCCCTAAGGCCCATAAGTCGCTAAGTTCCCTCTTAAGCACCACAACCGAGACACCCACTCTAAAGAGACCTTATGTGAACCTAAAACTATTTCCTTCACCTTCTTGATACCGAAATGCATAATCCACAATGGTATAAAAAAATGCCACAACTCTCGACACCATCCAATGCAAATATCAGATGTTATCCATATACCACTCCAAAATTCTCAATTGCTACATATAATTTTTGAATTCATTAGAACCATTCTCGAGAGTCATCCACTCTGCTCAAATCTCAATTGCACCGCCCCAAACGATCCAAACAACTGGTGCCCCATTGGCACGACGACAACCAAAGGAGTAACCCCACCTTAACACGGCCAAGCAAATTCCTACTCCATGCACACTACAACCTTCACAAATAACCACTCAATCATTCCATGATTCACATATACCCATAGAGTGTAATACAACCCATATCCAGAAATTCCCTTACTAGAGTCATCCTCAATCTCAACCCATGTAGTCATAATTGATTCACCAGTATACCTCAAACTGAAACTAATACAACACATAATCGTGCAATCAACTCGTCGATAGCAGACTCCCCCACTTAGCTCAAATCCATAGATCAAAACACATAATAACTCACTATGCCCATACTATATTATTTACATAATACCGCAATGAGATTCAACTAAATCCTTCATAAGCTCATGTAACTCAAACCATATAATACCTCAAATCGTACAAATATAACCCATGGGTAGAAAGAAAGCCTCCACACAACATCATAAAATCACACATCTGTAGATTACCTTGCATGTTATAACCCACCTGCTTAGCCTCAAACTGACATCTCTTATACCCTTTCATAGCCACAACTACTAAGCAATCGCTTAATCTCCCTGAGTCTGATCTCAACAATAAGACATGAGAACTTATTACGTTCCAGCATTAAGCAACATAAAGGATCCTTCAATGCACTCCTAACTTGGAACCATACATCGCATCAAGATAGAAATCAAATACCCAATAGTCCTTTTGACATCTCACGCAAACTTTTCTCACCACATACAAACTATATGAACACATGTCACGGTCACATCATACTCATCATGTAGCCATCCAGCCACTCATTGAGACACGAATTCCAATCATAGGGACACTACTGGACGTATAACTCCAAAAGCACGTGCTCACATAATTGAAACCTCTGTGCTCCAGTAGTTCGAGAATTTGTTGATGTGTTTCCAGAAGATTTACCTGGGTTGCCTCCGACAAGAGAAATTGAATTCAATATTGATTTGGTGCCAGGAACTCAACCTATCTCTATTCCTCCATATTGTATGGCTCCAGCGGAGTTGAGAGAATTAAAGGTTCAACTTCAAGAGCTACTTGATAAGGGATTGATCAGGCCTAGTGTGTCGCCTTGGGGTGAACATGTGTTATTTGTAAAAAAGAAAGATGACACGATGAGAATGTGTATTGATTACAGACAGTTGAATAAGGTGACGATCAAGAATAAATATATGTTGCCACGTATTGATGATCTACTGGACCAGCTACAGGGTGCAACTCACTTTTCAAAGATTGACCTGAGATCGGGTTACCATCAGCTGAGAATTAAGACCGAGGATATATCCAAGACAGCGTTTCGGACCAGGTACGGGCATTTTGGATTTTTGGTGATGTCCTTCGGGCTTACTAATGCCCCCGCAGCATTTATGGACCTCATGAACCGGGTATTCAAGCCATTCTTAGATCATTTTGTGATTGTATTTATTGATGACATTTTGATCTACTCTGGAAGTGAGGAAGAACATGAACAACACTTGAGAGTTGTGCTACAGACACTTAGGGAGCGAAAGCTTTATGCCAAGTTCTCAAAGTGTGAATTTTGGCTGGACACAGTTTCCTTTTTGGGACATGTGGTGTCACGAGATGGGATTCAAGTTGATCTAAAGAAGATAGAGGCAGTTCGAGATTGGCCTCAGCCCACTACTCCTACTGAGATACGTAGCTTCTTAGGCCTAGCCGGGTATTATAGAAGGTTTGTCGAGGGTTTCTCAAAGATAGCCAATCCATTGACTCGATTGACTCAGGAAGGTGTTGCAATTCAGTGGTCAAATAAGTGTGAAGAAAGTTTTCAGAAGTTGAAGACCGCATTGACTACAGCTCTAATTTTGACACTACCTACACGTGCAGGGGGTTTTACTATTTATTGTGATGCATCTCGAGTCGGTTTGGGTTGTGTGTTGATGCAGAATGGCAAGGTTGTAGCTTATGCTTCTCGGCAGCTAAAGAACCATGAAAGAATTATCCAACTCGTGACTTGGAATTGGTTGCGATCGTATTTGCACTTAAGATTTAGCGTCACTATCTTTATGGTGAGCCGTGTGAATCTATACTGATCACAAGAGTCTGCAATAGATATTCAAGAAAAGAGATCTGAATCTGAGGCAGAGACGGTGGTTAGAATTACTTAAAGATTATGATCTTACTATTTTATATCATCCTGTGAAGGCGAATGTGGTGGCAGACGCCTTGAGTAGAAAGTCTATGGGTAGCTTCGCCCGATTTACTGCTGAAGAGCGACCTATGGTTATGGATATTCAGGCGTTGGCCAATCGAGGAGTGTGTATTGATCCTACGTTGCCGGGCAAATTACTTGCGGGTTTGGTAGCGAATCATCCTTGGTTGGACAGGTCAAGGCTCGTCAATTTGAAGATTCACGTCTTGATAAAATCCGTGATCGAGTGCATAATGGTGGTGTTAAGACACTTGCTATTGACAGTGAAGGTGTGTTACGTCGACATGGTAGATTGTGTATCCCCATGGTAGGTGATGTGAAGCAGTTGGTTCTTGAAGAATCTCATAACTCCCGCTACTCTATCCATCCATATGCTACTAAAATGTATCAGGACTTGCGTGAATTGTACTAGTGGAAAGGTAGAAGTATGATATTTTGAAACATGTGATTAGTTGCTTAAATTGTCAGCAGGTGAAACATGAACACCAAAAACCAGGCGGTGTGATGCAAAATTTAATTATCCCTGAGTGGAAATGGGAAAGGATTACTATGGATTTTGTAGTTGGGTTGCCACGTACTTTTAGAAAACATGATTCAGTATGGGTGATCATGGACAGACTCACAAAGTCCGTGCATTTTATACCGGTTCGAGTTACTCACACTGTAGAACAGTTAGCAGATATTTACCTCCGTGAAATAGTTCGACTTTATGGTGTGCCTATTTCTATAATATCATATGGGGGTGCACAGTTTACTGCTGAGTTTTGGAAGTCTTTTCAGAAGTCGTTGGGTTCTCAGGTTGAGTTGAGCACAGCTTTCCATCCACAGATGGACGGACAGTCCGAGCGAGTTATTCAGATCTTAGAGGACATGCTTAGAGCTTGTGCAATTGATTTTTGGTGGTCATTGGGACGATCAGTTGCCGTTAGCAGAGTTTGCTTATAATAACAGCTATCAGTCGAGTATACAGATGGCGCCATTTGAAGCTTTATATGGTCGTAAGTGTCGTTCACCAGTTGGGTGGTTTAAACCTGGTGAAGCACAACTATTGGGTCCAGATTTGGTTCAGCAAGCTTTGGATAAAGTTGCATTGATACGAGAATGAGTTCGGGCAGCTCAAAGTAGACAAAAATCCTACGCAGATAAGAGAGTTCGTGATTTGGAGTTCATGAAGGGAGAAAAATCTTTTTGAAGGTGTCCCCTATGAAAGGATTCATGAGATTTGGGCGCAAAGGTAAGCTAAGTCCGAGGTATATTGGTCCGTATGAGATTTTAGATTGAATCGGGTTGGCGGCGTATAAACTTGTGTTGCCTCCGAGGTTGTCTGCGGTTCATCCCATATTTCATGTGTCTATGCTTAGAAGATATGTTCATGATGATAGTCATAAGATTCAGCAAGAGGATGTGGAGCTTGATGAGAACTTTAACTTTTGAAGAAGGTTCGATAGCTATTCTTGAGAGACAAGTGCGGCAATTGAGGTCGAAAAAGGTTGCTTCAGTGAAAGTATTATGGCGTAACCATCCAACAGAGAAAGCTACGTGGGAGTCTGAGGCAGAAATGCGAAGCAAATACCCCCATTTGTTTGAGATGTCAGGTACATTTTTTTTAATTCGTTCGAGGACGAACGCTTGATAAGTGGAGGAGAATGTAATAACCGAAAATTTTATATATACTAAGTGACTTAAGAGTTTTAAAATTTATTTAAATGGTTAGTGAAGTAATTAATTATTATACATATTGATTTGGATAATAAAATAACTTAGACAATATATATGATAAAGAAATGGGGTAAACCCATATATTTTTCTTATTGGCCAATGCACAAAGACCTAAGGTGTAGAAAAGAAGTAATTTAGGTCTTAATTAGAAAAATAAGGAAACAAGGAAAAGCGAAAATACACGTTAGGTTAGAGGAGATTGACAGCGGCCGAGAGTTCTCTGTGGACTCTGTACAAAAAAATAGGAAGACACCAGAAGTATCAAGTACACAAAACTCAATTAAGCCTTCCAATTGATATTGTCTTCTGTTGGACTAATGGTAATAGAATTGAAGAATGAGGAATCAATAATTATGTTATGATGGAAAGTAATAATGTAGACATGATTATTAGATAATGTAGATGGAATGAGAAATCTATGTAATTTGAAGTGAAAAAAAATAGTTTCTGATGTTAGTTCACTTTGCTATATTTTTATATAGAAAACATAATGATTACCCCTAGTTATTTGTGTAATAGCAAGGGAATATGGAAATGAATATTCATGATTGCCTGTGGTTGTATGGCGTTGGTGGGTTAAGCCACTGTAATCATTCTGAAGCTCCACTGCTTCGGCATTCTGTTAACATTCGGTGTTTAATAATTCTGCACAGATTGTTACTAATTAGACAAGGGATTGAATTTGATTTGATTTGTCCTAATATAATGGAAATTATTCATCTAGACTAATTAGGACGTGTTATTCAATATTTTGGATAGATTGTGGTCATTGAAGGTCATTTAGTTGGTGTTTTAGACGTTTCAAGGTTGGGGAACTTCCCGCTAGCGAGGTAAGTGAGACTTTAAGCTTTGGTACTTGCTTTTCTAAAATTTATTTTGAAAATGTGCTTTCTCTGCCTGGTCCATGTGTTGGGACAAGTGTGCGCTTGGCAGAATTGGTGGTCTTAGACTAGCCGCAAATATATTATTTTAATTAAAGTACAAAAAAAATATTACTTTATAAGTTGTTTGATAGTTTGATACGGCTGTGAGCCATGTGTTGAGTTTGATACGGCTGTGTGCCAGGATTTTGAGTTTGATACGGCTATGCGTCATGATGTTGAGTTTGATATGGTTGTGCGCCATGATGTTGCGTTTGATACGGCTGTGCGCCATGATGTTGAGTTTGATACGGCTGTGCGCCATGACGTTGGGGCATTGTGTATGCCTTTGTACATCACCTGAGCATTGTGTATGCTCTGTTACATATTCGAGGCATTGTGGTGCCGTTGTGGACCCGTAGGTGTATTGGTAAATGTTTTTCACTACAATTATGATAAGTCCTTAGTGGGTACTCTTGTTGGTTAATTCTTAAGAACTCTTGTGATACACATATATTGAGTTATTGTATAGTTATCGTCCTGTTGTGGTGTGTTTGTATTTTCTAACACTTGCTCCAGAGGTATTTAAAGTGACGGGTCAAGGATTTTACTGGGTTATATTTACGTATAACTCACTCCTTACCTGCACCTCTATGCAGATACCGTTGCGGGAGATAGAGCTAGTGGCTGACGAGTTCGCTGAGTGGATCCTATTGCTGAGGTGAGCCGTTGTATTATCCGTGGAGGTCGTTGTTTCAGATCTACCGATATTATGTCTATTATTTCTCTCGGATTTACATGCCCGTCACTTAAACTTATATTATTCCATTAGATGCTCCACATTCTTAGTAGTAATTTGGGTTAGAGATTTAGTATTTGAGTGCTCTTTAGATTATAAATAAATTATGAGTTTAGTCGAATAATTATTTCGTATTTAATAATATTTAGTGTTTTTGGGCTAGTACGTGTTTCTCTCAATACTTGTATAATAGATTAAGAATACAGGAATTGGTTCTAGCGAGCAGTATAAGCTAGGTGCCAGTCACGTCTAGAGGATAGTTTGGGACGTGACACTTCTATTCCGAAATCTTCTTGTAATTGTTCATAATCTATATTATCATTAGGCGATGTTTCAGAAACATGTGTAAATGGGGTATTACTATTACTACCAGATGTTGAAGGACTACCTCCTTTTTTATTTTTCCTACTAGCAACTTTTCTACACACTCTTTTGGCAGCATTAAACATATTGTAAAAATTTAAGTACAAGCAAAAATTAAATATGCAAATAAAATAATAACTAAGAGAAAGAATTTGAGGGAGTGCACCGAATTCGGCAATAAATTGAGCACTTGATGATTACGCAATTTCAATGTTACCCCGAAGAAATGTCAATTGTTCCAGTTTTGAAGTTCAACTGTTCAGACTTCAAAATCCGAATGATAAAATAACTTTTACGATAAATTAAATTCCAAAAAAAAAAGCCAAATAAATTTAGAAGATGAATTGAAGATTGGAGAATGAGAGAAACTGAGATTGAGAAATGAGAGATGAGTGAATAAGTGAAGAAGAGAGGGGGTGTATTTATAGTTTTAGAAAAAGTTAATTTTGTAAATTGAAAAAGTGTTAATTTTTAAAGAAAAAAAGGTACAAAAAAGGGCCATTAGTGCAATTCTGTTGTTGGGCAACGGATCCCTGCCAAGGTGACCGTTGCCAACGGATAAGTGGGGCTCACACATTTAAATAATAAAAAAAAATTATTAACATTGTACCGGTCTGGTTCGGGCCGGTTAACCCAGTAAAGTTTACTGTTCACTTTGACTGGGTTTGACCGGTCCGGTAAACCGGTACAAAAAACTAAACGGACCAACCCCCTCTACCCCTCCTACCCAGCCCCACCCGACCCCCTACATACCGGACCGGCCCGGTTCTGATTTTAACCGGTCTGGACCGGCCCGATTCCGGGTTAACTCGGCCCGTTAGACACCTTTAATAGTAAGTAGTCTAAAGTATTCATAACAGTAGTATTGGCACACAGCCTTGCTTTCTGTTAGTAATAGGTTTTTATGACAAACCATTATTTTTCTTTCATTGTTGATCACCTTACTATCTTGTTGTTTTTATTCTGCTTTTATATGGTTTTTTGGTACTATCTCTTCTTGTCTATATTTTCATTAATGTGGTGCTCATCTTTTCCTAAGCCGAGGGTCTGTTGGAAACAATCTCTCTATCCTCACAAGGTAGGGATAAGATTTGCGTATACACTACCCTCCCTAGACCCCACGGTGTGGGATAATTTTGGGTACATTATTGTTGTTATTGTTAAATTTGTAGGAGATATAAATGCCCTACTATACGCGTGTATGGTTTTTTTTCCCTTGAAAAAAGTTGTTTGTGAATTTAATGAACATTTTTTTGGCTAATAAATCTGACATTCAATTGATTTGGTTGAATCCAAACTATCGTCACAACGTGAGCTTTTAATCCCAAATTTATAAATTATATGTGAAATTGATTACGAAGGATCTTCCACATTTAATTTATCAGAGTATTCAATATTGTTTTCCTTTGAACTACACATCTATATATCTATATCTATATATATATTAAAGGAATAAAGTTACCAATAGTATATGGTAACATTATTCTATATTTGACCATGTTAATCAAAAAAAAATATATATATATATATATATATATATATATATAT